>JAMKCH010012028.1:0-28798 GCA_023653785.1 Ophioderma brevispina | reverse complement strand
CCATCTTTTATAACCTTGACTAGTTAAATGGGAACCTGTGCCCACTAAAATCAAATTTGTATGAAACTCACCATTGAAATTACCGCTAAAAATGTACAATGACAGGGATTGGCAGTCATTTTGAAAACAATAGCCCAGTCGTTTTCATTTTGTAATCTAGCTTTATCTTTCCAGACTGTGGGTGTTTAACATACGAGATTCGGCACCAAAACTAGCTACCTAATCACCTTCACAACTCGAGTTATGATTTGAAAATATGACAAAATGCGAGACATTTTGAAATCAAGATGGCCGCTATCTGCCACCCCTGGGAATTCTCCATCAAAACTGTTCTTGTTCTCTGGGAACCTTACTTAAGGTGTCTAAATAGGTGTCCATGCTTTAATCATTGAAATCCCACGGGACTTCCATATCAAACCACAGTCCCCCTAACTAACTTATCTCAAGCCACACCTGGTACCCGGGACACCGGGCTGTAGCCAGGGGGTGTGCGTACCCCCTAGAAATGACACGGTCGCTATCAGTCAATGCACTGGTCAATACAACTGCATTACACATTCTACTATTATTATACGTTTGTCAATGCTGATCCCCCCCCCCCCCCCAACTACGGATAAAAAATTTTGGGCAACCAGCGAGCCAAAAAAAATTTGACGCAAAAGTGTCCACCATTTGGTGCAAATCTGCACTCCCCCCAAAAAATCCGTGGCTACGGGCTGCCTGGGCATCAATTGAAAAGCGTGTCTGAACATTGATCTACTGGGGAACTTAGCTTGCCAATGGAGGAATGAAAGCAAAGAAGCCAGAGGGAGGGACAGAATATGAAACCATTATTTGGAATGAATGCCCTGCTGATAGAAACTCGGTTAACACACCCGCTCCAAGATCAAATCACTTGACGGGACATCACCAGGCTTCACATGAGGGTACAGAACTTCTCATGGCATGACCCATTACCAAACAAATTTATGGAGACATTCCTATGATCTCTGGCTACTGTTGCTTATGAAGAGTCTAAATTCGAAAACGGTTGCATAGTTTCAAGACAAGGGATTTGCAAAAGTCGCTCACTGCTCAGTGTGAAAGTATTACTAGTAGTAACAGAGGGAAAACCTAGTATCCTAAGACCCGAATGTTCCAATGAATGAGAGTGAAAACATCTAGATTTAGGGTTTGAATAAGAGTTATTGCTATAGTTAAGTTTGTGATCTCCCACATGTGCGTGCGCACGCATGCGCCACCACACACACTCAATGGATTTGATCAGGTTTCCTATGAAACGTGCACACACAAACGTGTGCATACACAGCCACCTGAACACAGGTATAATGCAGAACCTTTCTTTTAGTTTTCCTTACCTCCAGTTGTGCAAATCGTTTGAACAGGGTGCATTGTGGGGTAATGTTCTGTAATGAAAAATCAATATTTGGTTTTTTTTATAGTTAAACCAAACTCCATTGTTATACAGGTTCCCGGATTACAGGTTCCAGTTCACAATAAATTGTTATACGTTTTATGGCCACCCTGTAACAAGGAATAGAATATAAAGTCATTTTTTTTATTGGATGTATCAACCTAGCCTAAATGAACCAAATAATCAAAACATTTTTGTATGATGTTTTTTATTACATAGTACTTTCATACTGCTGTATACACCCCACCATAAGGCACAAAACGATAGTAGTGCGAAATTTGAATTTTGGAAGTATACCATGGGCAACCATGTATCATTTTATACAATATGCATAGTATAGATAGGCACTACATTATTGTTACTTAGAATTATCATACGATGGACATTAGTTGGTATTAAAACGGATTCTAATTTGTATTTCCATTTGACTTCACAGGATGAAAAATTCACCCAAGCAAACAGGGACAGATTGTAAAATTAGGGTAAGTAGGACTTTAATAGTGACTTTTGACATAAGTGGTTACCACAGGCTTCAGGGTGGAGATTTTGGCCCGACATTATGGTCCAGGACCAGAAGCAGTTAAATTAATCTCTTAAGGCAGCTATTCATTATTTTCTTCTTCAATCGCCACTCCGCTGTTTTGTTTCAATCTTAACTCCAAAAATAAATAAGTAAAATTTCCACACCTGGAGTGGGGATTTAACCAATGATTTACGGATCACAAGACAAGCACCCACAGAAGCACGCCCCGCACTCCGAGGCTGGCAGAACATCGCTCTTTTGTAATATTAAACACACATAAAAGAATTATAAAGCGCACACATAATCATGAATAGCGCCCTATGAGACAAGTTGAAACAAGGCGGTTCTCGAACCACAAAGGGCCCGCCGCTCGTCGCCGGGTAGGAGGAAAACAAGTAACATAAACTTAGGGAGGGTGTCATGGAAAACAGAGAGGCTCCTACCATGACAGTTTCAAAATTACATTGGATGACCCCCAGATGACCTTGGTTTCATGACCATACATCCATGCATAGTGATTTGACCAGATGCTTGGTTGCATTGACCATACAACATTGAACTTGTGATTTGACTTGGATGACCCCCCATGACCTTGAATGACCTTAAAAATTTTCTGCAACACTGATGAATTGACCGCACACACCAAGTTCCTCTCCCCAACATGTTTAGAGATTTGACCTGGCATGACCCCTGATGACCCTGCATGACCTTGAAATGACCTTCAAAATTTTCGGCACTGAATATTGATCGCACCACACCCAGTTTCATCATACTACCACATGTTTAGAGATTTGACCTTGGATGATCCTTCGCATGACCTTGAAATGACTTCAAACTTTTCAGCACGGAATATTGACCGCACCCACTAAGTTTATCATACTACCACATGTTTAGGGATTGGACCTTGAATGACCCCACGACCTGAAATGAACTTCAAATTTATGGCACCGAATGTTGAGGACACCTGCCAAGTTTCATCATCCTCCCACATGTTTAGAGATTTGACCTTGGATGATCCCGCGTGACTTGTGAAATGACCTTCAAAATTTTCGCATCTGAAATGACTGCACTACCAAGTTTCATCTCCTACCACATGTTTAGGGATTTGACTTTGAATGACCTACATTGACCATGAAATGACCTCAAAATTCGGCACCGAATGATGTTGAGCAAACGCACAAGTTTCATAATCCTACCACATTTTTAGGATTGACCTGATGACCACACATGCCCTTGAAATGGACCTTCAAAATTTTGGCACCGAATGTTGAGCACACCCACCAAGTTTCATTCATCCTAACACATGTTTGAGGGATTTGACCTTGGATGACAAGCGTGACCTTGAAAGGACCTTTCAAAATTTTCGGCACTGAATATTAACCACAACCAACAAAGTTTCATCATCCTACCACATGTTTAGGGATGACCTTGAATGTGACCTCACAGGACCTTGAAATGACCTTCAAAAATTTTGGCATACGAATGTTGAGCACACACCAAGTTATCACTACCCAAAATTGACAAGCTTATATGAATTTTTGACAACATTTGACCTTTGACCCATGGCAAATGGACCCATATCCGAACTCATCCGCCGCCTCTAAGCGACATATATGGTGCAAAGATGGACATCCATACTCCAGGCTTAGATCAAAAGATATCGTGTGAAAAGGTTTATAGCAATTTAACCCTATTTTTTACCATATTTTGACCTCATTTGACCTTTGACCCATGGACACAGGACCCATTTCGGTTCCCACCCAACGCGTATGTGGGATACATCTATGTGCGAAGATGGACACCCACAATTGCTTAGTTCCAAAGAATAGCGTGGGACACACAACACGCACACACGAACACACACACGCACGGGGAGCATTTCTATTAGAAAAGTCCCACTTCGCCAACAAAAGTTGGCGGGGACCAACTATCTGGTCCAGGACCAATTTCGGGCCAAAAAACTATCAGCGTACCAAGTGGATTTTGTGATCCTGGGTGTGACCCCTTCTATGAAAGGTTATGACCTCATGAAAGGTTAAACCTTTGAAAAGATCTGGTCCAGGACATATTTTTGGGCCAAAAAACTATCAGCGTACCAAGTGGATGTTGTGATCCTGGGTGTGACCCCTTCTATGAAAGGTTATGACCTCATGAAAGGTTATAACCTTGAAATATCTGGTCCAGGACCATATTTTTGGGACAAAAACTATCAGCGTTACCAAGGGATGTTGTGATCCTGGGTGTGACCCCTTCTATGAAAGGTTATGACCTCAGAAGTGACCTTTGACATGGAAATAACGTTTGCACATGCTTGGGATATGATATTGCTAGCTGTGTTACATGGATTAGAAAGTGTTAGATGGGAAAGACAACCTATATGTTGACAATAATATCGGCTTAACACAGGACAGATTATTTTACAAGATGCACAACTAAGAAAAACCATCCTCAAATTTCAAAATTTTAAAAATAACTGGCTTTTTGCTTAGTATCAATTTGGGAATGAAAATCAAACAAGCCTTGTTAGGCATGTACTGTGACTGTAATGTGATTAAATAAAAATAGATAAATATTCGTGTTTGTGCCGCTGCCGCCACGCACAGCTGATAGGCACCACACACACGGAGCAGAACATCTCCAGTTGAAAGGATACAGTAGCGCTATCTATACAATGTACAGTTCTTGCATTATAAAACCTACTTAAATCAACCAAAAATTTGAATTAAAAACTACAAGTTAAAAACTACTTCAGCAGTCAGGCTCTTTGCTCACAAGTTGTTAATAATATTGAAAACAATTCAAATTTGTTAAAGTTTTTTACTTACACCTCAATGGACGATTTGTCACTGATTTTTATATAAAAACATCATTAACAAAACACAGTATAAAATGCCTCATTAGAAGAAATTTAAAAAATGTTTGAACATTGTTCAACTAAAAGACTCGCCCAGTTGTGGAACCTTTTGATACCTTAAATTGTGACATTAAATAAACAGTGAATTTTCCAAAGCTTTTTTTTTAAAGTTAAAGTTAAAATGCATGATTTCAACTGACCACAACTTTACAAGATGTTTTATGCTTATGTGTGCAGCTTATTGATGTTTGTAATGAATAAAAAAGGCAGTACACTGGTGAGTGACAGGGGAACGGCCCAGGATAGAGTCAACCGTAATAATAACCCCAACTAATTGTATGGGATATAAAAACCCAAACCCATCACTAACTGGAAGACTGACTACAATACAAACTTGAATGGAAACTACAAAAAATAAAATAATAAGGCCCAAACATCGCTGTCCTTCACCTTCCAACTCTTTTGGAAATTGGGGGGGGGAGATTTATTTACAAAAAAAACCGACGCCTAAATTAAAAAATTGAAAACACTTTAAAATTATTTAAAACAAGAATAAGTAAAAAAAATATCAAATGCCAAAATGAAACACATTTACAATGAGTTCAGCCCAGGTTTTATATTAAAAAAAAATATTTAAAGACTTTTCGAACAGCTATCCCCAAATTAGTGGAGGACAAGCAAACAATTTTGGGGTTTTGGCTTAATAACTGGATTTGTAAAGTGCCACTTTCTGCAAGATCATGGCACTGTTGCTTATTATTATTATGCTTGCACTCAGGAAATTGCCACAATCACTGTTTCACCTAGGGTAGAGCTGGGCCAAGTATTCAGTCTGTTAGGGCTATGATTGTAATATTCCCTTCAAGGTGCATTTTGTGATTCATGCTTCACTAGATCTTTGAAGAAAATCTTATTCACAAAGTTTTAGTTGATTCCGAATTTGCGGTTTTTGAGTTCTGAGCCAATTGCTTGTTTCCACGTCCCATAGGCCACTGTGCTGAATTTCTGTACGTTTATGACAGAAAATGCAAAATTGCACCTTCTTACAGACCGGCCAAATTTGCATGAAAGGTCAGGTACACATGGATACTAAGGCTAACGGTTTTTGCGAGATATAAAATCTCAACTTTTCATAGGGAGTCGGGGGAGCGGTTGGGATCAAGAAAGCCACTTTAACAGTTACCTCACTATCACTTGGACCAACAGGCAGCAAATAAAGAACAATTTATGGTTAAAAACATTTAAATGATAACAATTTTATGGCAGAATTTTAGCCTGTATTTTCATCACCACTCCAGATTAACTATTTTAACAAACAAATTAGCATATATACCAACTGAGGCAACTGTGCATTGACTTTAACAGATCTTTTCCTAAAGAGGCATTTCATTCTATGTATAATAACAGCTTCCACAATGTATGTAACATTTTCTGGGAACAAAGCATCACCAGTTTGCACAGTTCACTGACTGATTCAGTTGAATACATTGAAAGGAAATCAACATTTCTTATGCCTTTATTAAAAACAATCATATCAAAGTGGAATGGAAACAAAAATATTGCCAGCATTAGCATTGCCAATTTGTATTTGTTAACTTTTTCCATTAAAAGTGATTACTTTGGGTAAATTTATTTCAGCGACTCTGCATTTGGGGCATGTATTTACATAAACAAAATAGACAACTTGTAATCTTATAGGAAACTCAAAAAAGATACTATGGCAAAGGCCAACAATGACAAATTTTTCTGGTTTGAGAGTTCCACCAAGTTTCAAATATTTTGAGATTTTTGCACAGTTGCAGAGGTAGGTAATAGCCTAGTAAATAACATGTGAATGGCAGAGTGTTCCAAATTCTTTTATGTGCTTTGATAAGGAATTTTGCTATAGAAATATCGGGATCTCCAAAAAATTCAATGGCTTGCTGGAAATGTAATGTCCCTCCAATATGAAATAGCCGGGAAATGCACAAGTATTGTGCCTAAGCTTTCCATTAGTGGTTCTGGCAGTTCAGCCATAGGTTATTTTTGTGAGGTGGCACCATTTCAAAATGGACATAAATATTGCATTTCCAGCTAATCATTAATAAAATTCGGGATTCAGATTCTATTCTAATTATTTTAATGACAAATATGCATTTAGACATTGTCGTTCGCAGGTGGTTTACTAGACAAATTCCCAACTATGCAAAAAACTCAAATTTTGAAAATTGGGGCACTCTTAAAAATGAGCTATTACTCTGGCCTAATTATTATATATGTCATGGGGTGTGGGGTACAATCTTAAGTTTTATCAATGCTATCCATAGAACTAAATACAACTGTTCAAATATTTCATTTTAGACTGATCTTGTCCCCATTTTTAAATAAGGGTTTGGCTCTACCTGTTCCCTACCTTGCAGGTTAAAAATCTCTTCCCTAACATTTGTTATACTATAAATTCAAATACCAACACAGACATTTTTCATTTAAGTACAAAGCTTTTGATTATGAAAGGCAACTAGACTCAAAAGATTACCATTTTTAATATTAATGGGCCAATATTTTGTTGAAAAAGCATTTTGTTAGAATCTTTTTTTAGAACCAGATGACAAAAGTGGGGGACATTCTCAGTCTGGAATTTTTTTTTTTTTCGATTTTCTATTTCTTCTTCTTGTAACTTTTCAGATTAAACCTACCAGTGGTCAAAATATCTATTTATAGCAACTAAGACATGAAGATAATCAGAATAGTATCAAATGGGTTCATCTCAACTTTTTTATGCCTGGTTTTATTCTGTTTTTTGAACAGTTGTA
This sequence comes from Ophioderma brevispina, assembly GCA_023653785.1. Lineage (NCBI taxonomy): Eukaryota > Metazoa > Echinodermata > Ophiuroidea > Amphilepidida > Ophiodermatidae > Ophioderma > Ophioderma brevispina. The sequence goes on along the minus strand of JAMKCH010012028.1, from coordinate 21,215 downwards.
TACAGTATGGCCCATTTTGCAGCTAATGGATTTTTCAACCAACTACGAAGTTCAAAATTGTGGCAATTGATTTCTGCCTCATGAAAATCTTTATAAGCAGCTATCTACAAGGGAATTGTTTGAACTTGTTTTTCACATGAGTTAGCAAGGTTTATTCTAAACAAATAGATTCAGTTTTGTTATAATAGACTTGTACAATTGGCACTGTTGCTTTAGCAAAAATGGTCTTTTACAACTGGATGTAGAATTGACTTGCTCATTTTACAAATTATATTATATAAATAATTTCGGGCACTATTTGCAGGTTACCCTATGCTACAAAAGGCACAATTTGCAGGCACAAAGTTAGAATTGATTTTTGGATTAGGTTTAGGATTGGGGCAGTGTACGTTCAGTGATGATTTGGGTTAGGGTGTGAGGTATAGGGATTTGGATATTGGGATTAGTTTACGGGATTACTGTAAGGATTAATATATTGTTTTGCACAATAGCATACTTGTTTAGGCAAGATCAAATGTTTTGACTGCCAATTTTTGCATGTGCCATCATATTTAAATGTAACGGACCGTGGTTATGTGCTAAAATGTAACATCTATGAACCACACATGTATTTAGAGGATCACTTGGAGGAAAAATCCTCCGAGATCCACAATGGAGAAATCCCCCAAATTAAAGATGTGTGACGAATGGTGAACGTGATGAAACACTGGCTTGGAACAATACGCTTGACCTGGGGGTATGGTCCGTGCGCCCCTGCAGGACTTTTTTTAAATTTACACTCGAGCAGTCCTTCTTAGAGAGGCATTAGTCATGCGCAATTACTTCTAGTAGGACAGTAAATCCAGGTGCTAACTGGTATTGGTAAATATTGGCGTCACATATATTAGGGATTTGAACTCCTTTAAAATATAGCTGCTATGAAAACAAGTATAAACAACTATAAATAATACTACTCCATCTTGATCATCATATACAGGAGCAGTTTTGTGGATTGAGTAGACGGTTTTCAAACTCATGTACCTTAATGTCATTTTGGGTTTTTGTATTGTACATAATCAACCATTTTACATTTTTTCCACATTAGTAAAATTTTCTGTTATGAAGAATACTATTTTACAACAGAAATTGCTACTATAAATTTATTTTAAAGTACATTTATATATGACCAAAGAAGACATGAAAAGCAAGTGGAGGGGGAGGAGCGTAGGAGGGTTTGGTTGAGGATGGAGGATGCATTGATTCGGGCAAAGTGGCGGAGGAGCTGGAGCAAGGTCAAATTGCTATACAGCTGTCTAGTGATCGGAAGATCCCTGATTTTTCATTTCCATCCTTGTAACACGTTAAGAGCAATCAGGTTGAAGCTAACACAATCGTCACTAAAGCTATTACAACTCAAACTACTCATTCATCTTCATTTAACCGACTTGTTGTTTTGTTCGTAATCGTCACTGGGCGGGAAAAACCTCGTGTATTTGACCTTTAAGAGCAAAACCTCACATGTAGTAAAAACAGTAACATGAAAAACCGCATGTAATATTTTCGAGACACCCCAAAAACTCAATTTGCTGTAATGCCTTGCACAAGAAAGGTTTTCCTTTCTAGATATATTTATTCCAGATTCTGAAATAATCTGCCATATGATTTACTATCATATTTGCCTTGAAATTCAAACTAGAACCCGATGTGACCACTTTTTACATATGTGGTTTTGCATTTGACCTCTGGAGTTGCATATGAGGTTTTTACCGCCCAGCGACGATATGTGACTTGATCGGATAACCCAGAAAAATAATTAAATTGTGATATAGGCACTATGAAGATGTTAAAAACAATAGAAACTATAATTTGCTTCCATGTGTTTGCAATTAAAAAGTAATACACATTTTGTTACAGGATGACTTTCTGGTGAATTTCAGGATATCAGATATTGGTAGATCAGACGGATTCATTACAGTCATTTTCAAATGCAATGGAAGACACGATGCATGAAATGCCTAATCTGATATGCTGTGATTTCATGCAAGAGGTTACAAAAATTCCATCTGCTGCATTTTCAATAATAAACTGTCAAAATAGTTGGTTTGCGTGTGACATAAAAACACATGGTGTGTAAATTATACGTCATGCCACCTGCATGGTTGCTATCATTAAAACCAACCAGCATGGCAGTTTATCACATTGTGACTTTGACAAGGCCTAAATGGTCTATGTTGAGCATTTACTAGCATTCCTAGATTTATGTTCAGCTACCTGGGTGCTACGATCTCTACAATTTTTGACATTTCTAAACATTTTAAAACATTACTTCAAATGCATTCACAGAGTGTCAACCATTGCCTAGTCACGACTACCTAGTCAGTTGTCAATGGACTAAAATTTAGGGCACTTTCAAAATGTCTGTTCTCTCTGATTGCTGGAAATATATTCGAGACTTTACGATTACATCATGTAAACAATATAAACTGATATGAATTTGGGGCATTCATGGTTTCCCCAACATCTGTATGTAAATGTATGCAATTGCAAAAAAGACATATCTGGCATATGCCCCCATTTTCAAATCCGTTTGACTACATATGGCAACTTAAATTTTCAATTTTAGTGTAACATTTTTGTAAATATTCTTCAAGTCTTTGAATGAGCAAAATCATTTATACACTTGCATGTACAAGTAACTCTTAAAATACAAAATGATTCAGTCAAACTGAACTGTTACTAGCAAATAGGCCAAATTTAGATTTTGAGAACATGTCAGATCAGACAACTTCTTGAGACTGTCAAAACATTTTAAAAACAGGTTTGTTGTACTTCACTTTTCCTGGACATTCATAGCCATGTACAAAAAAAAATCACAATAAATTGAAATCTAAGACAATTTTAGTCATAAATTCATTTTCTATTCAGCTACAATTTTGACTTGAAGCAAGAAATACCACAATGTCAAAAGCAAATTTTGCTAAAAGGGGTAAATATCATAAGACAACATACAATTCAGGGCTGGAAGGCATTATGGTTGATAGCTAATTACCTCGCTTTGGCTGATTTGGAAGCATTCTGACATAATACAGCCCATTTGATGAAAGTTGATTTGATTACAGGCATTAAAAGTACCATTGCTTACTATTATCTGTAGAAGTGGCAGTGTTGCAAATTATTTTATGTACTGTACTTTTCCATATATTCCAGTTTGAATTTCCTTTCCTGAGTCCAACTAAATTAATTAAAGACTGGTATTCTGAAAAGGAGACTAACTTTAGACCCAGGTTTAAACCAGGGTTAGTTCTACATGAGTGGACTTTTTTTCCTTCCAACATTCTACAAATGTGCTCTAACGGGTGAGAAATTTCTCACGGATGGGCTGTTTTGGCCCATCCATGAGAAATTTCTCACCAGTTACATTTAACAGTATTTTGAAAAGAAAATAGTGTCCACTCATGTAGGACTAACCCTGGTTAAACCCAGGTTTAGAGTTAGACTCCCTTTCAGAATACCAGCTAAAATGTTTAGGCTTGTATGTAGGATTTTTTTTTTGGGGGGGGAACCTTTGAAAAAAGTGAACCTTTTGTTACATTTTCTTTAAATTTTGCACTTTTTATATAACAAAATCTGCAAATGTTAACCTTTTGTACACAGACCCCTTGTGTAAGGCCTGAATACTTTGCAGGCTATGAAACCTGTACTTAAAAATATATACCGTATTTACAGTTTATATGTATGTACACGATGATTCTTTAACATTTAGAACCTTTTCTTTTCTGTCACACTAAATGAACCATTTTGACAAAAATTAAATTTTGGAGCTGCTCATGTTTTGTTCATTTCATTTCAAATCAAAGATTATGACTGTATCAACCAAAGCATGTTGGAGATATTGTCAGTCAATGCTCCAGAAGCATTAGATTTTGGGCACAGGGTTTTAAGGTATTAAAAGGTGCTGTCAGTGATCCATCCAAAAGAATAAAAAATATAAATTTACAAGAGTGGTCTCAAATTTAAAGAAATCTGTAGAATTTACTAAATTTTGCAGAGATATGTGGGTTATGCTTTCTTTGTTTGTGTATATTAATTGTAGTTTTTTCCTAGTGAATTTACCAAATCAAACATAAAATTGTTATGGCAATAAGTGTCTTGCAAAAAATACAGATGCCCACATGTTATATTTAAAGCGGCACAATGGTACCATGTGTGTTACAGTATACAAGGTTTTATACTGAATTTAGTGGTTGCATTGACGTGTACATAAATTTGATCGATAATCTGCTCAATGTGAAAGGCTCTATATATTGTTGTCAAACTCACTTCATGTAGTCCACTGAAAGTGAAGTTCAAAACTAGGGAACAGAAACTTCATATTCAAAATGAAAGCATTTGCATATTGCCCAAAGACAAATTTCACTAGCTTACCCAAAGCCACTGCCAATCTCTTTTTTCCAGTTGCAAACAAGCTTCACATTTTATTGGTAACTTTTGCAGTGAAATTACTACAAAATTGGTAATACCAGGCAAATTTTGTGTAAGAATGTTAGGATCCTGACATTTCTGATGACATGAAATAAAAAAAAAATGGCATGCAATTTTAAGGTGAATTTAACAAGCTTCTAATGTTTGCTTTCATAAAATTTTATTAATTGATGACAACACTAGCAACTGAGAGACAATGGATATTTTCATTTTTTTTAAATGGCTCAACTCAACAAAATCTAAAAATATGTTCTGCATTTTTAGTTCCATTAAAGTTTTACAACAATAACTAAGTTAGTTGCTTTTTAGAAATTATCTATACCTACCTGTAATATTGAGTGAAATCACAAAAAATATGACCAAGAAGTATCAAGAATTTTTGGCAATTATTGGTTTTAGGGGGTTTTTATTATTCACCTTATATCTGCCATATGACGATGCTGGTTTAGGGTGTGAGTTTAGTATCCAGACTTTGTTGGCAATTATTGTTGTAGGGGTTGTTATTATTGCACCTTATAGCTGCCATATGAAGATGTGGTTAGGGTTGAGTTAGAATTAGAGTTTAAGGTTAAGGTTAGGGTTTAACAATACCCCAAAATCTCTCTTTGCACTTAAAGGTGTGATGAAATAATTTCTAGCAAAACCAAGGATCTGCGGAATTTTCAACATAGTTTTACCTACTTTTTTCCAAATTCTTGGGGCTAAAATCCCAAATGATATTGAGCAAATAATTTTGTCTTAACTTTATTAAATCGGAAAAATAAAAAATCACAATCCTTTCCAGATTTTCCTACTGTGATTTTCCCTACATATCCGGTAACCTATTTTTTTAAAAAAGACCTCCACCTGAAGGTTCGGTTTTAGGTTTATGGACATCCATATATATAGTTGCATTGGTGTCACAAGCATATATTCAAGATGAATATGAAAATGGTCCAGGTGTTCAACTTAAACAAATGATGCATACAAGAAAATATATATTTATAAGCAAGTATAATTAAACGAATTTCACAAGCTCCCCCAAAAAATAGTTCCGAAATGCGGAGATATAAGATTAATCGAGCATGCCACCTGGACACCTGTTGTCCCCTGATTCTCTCATCTCATTCCAGTGTGCTCATTCATCCTCGCTACTGTACTTAAACCCATGAAAACAGCCAATTGTGTCTTTACGCTCATTCCCTTCTTGTTGATAGGAAGGAAGGGTGACGTCGGCAAGCTGGAACTGGGCAACCTGCAAACACAGACAAGTCAAGAGGTTAAAGAGTAAAGATTTCATGAAGAATGTGTTGTACTTGCTCACTTTTTGTTATTGCATATTGAATTCTAAAGCACACATCAATTTTCACTGAAAGTTTTGCCAGTTGTGAGAAAAAATACAGCAGTAAACTGCATGTTCTTGGAAATGGCAGTAGGGACATGACCTCAGATGACCTATTACCTTGGTCCATGAATTTGCTTGGTCTGACCTTTGACATCATCCACATATGATGGAATCCCTCTATGCACCTTAACCCCAAAGCCTGGTTTCAATCAGACTTTTCGAAAGATGACCTGAAAACGAAAACTTACCCAATCCTGGAACATTGGACAGGCGCGCTATCGCAAAATCCCTTCGCTTTTCAAGACAGGGGATAAAAATCCCCTTCTGCTTTCAAGCCAGGGGGAGTAAAATACCACCTTAAGTCTGAAGGGACATCAGGAAATTTCGTGTTGAATTTCAAAGTTACTTATATTGTCAATGTATATGGTAGAACTGAGGAAAGCTAAAATAGAGATGGAATAACAAATTGACATGTGCTGTCAAAATTATAAGGGAAATGGAAAAATGAAGGCATTTTACAGCGTATTTGTTTGGGTTTTATGAAGTCAATAAACTTTTTAATCCAAAAAGGAAGGAAATTAATCTCAATGAGTAGTCAAAGACAGATTATTACAAAATCTGAATGCTTTGAGGGGCATGGTAAAATTTATAGGTCAAGGTGATCAAAAACCATTCTATGCCCCAAAGCGAAGCTGAGGGGGAAAGTATGTTTTTGTGACTTCAACCTTAGACTGAAGAAAGACAATTCCAACAACTTGTGCCAAATATCTAAATTTGAAAATTGGGGGCACTCTCAAAAAATGCCCCATTATTGCTTTAATTTTGTAATCAACGAACCAAAGGTGATACTAAAAGTTTAATAAGAAAGCTTGGGAAGTGAATCAGTGCAATTAGTTAAATATGAGAAATTATCTTGTATATAATGTTGACTCTCTCCATTCAAATGTGTGAAATGGGGAGCTGTTGGGAATATTGCCAAAAGGGTGGCAACCAAGGAACTGCTTAGGCAGCCGACACAATCAAGTGCCTAAATTATTTAGCAGTCATTTTAATATGAGAGCGTTTTGAATTGTTAGATTTTCTTTCCGGTCAGTTAGGATTCCTTCCGAAAGAGAAGAGGTAGGGAAGATTTGTATTACTGGAAGATGAAAAGTTCTTTGAAAGTAGGATGAGGCGTTCCTCTCCTACTGACGTCTTACTCTTAGTAATCTCAAATCCACTGCTGGACAAGGCAAACCTTCACGAAGCTCTGTAACCGAAAGAATATTGCGGTTTACAGTGGAAATTGTTAAAAACTCTTGGAACAAGCTGAAAAAGAGAAGACTTCAAAATAATGACAAGATTTAGATACACTCTTCTGTGGTATAAAACCTAAACCGTTCTGTCAAAGCATGTGTTTTCTAAGCTCCAATATCCCTAAATCCAGGGGGGTCTCAGGTTTGTTGGGTACCCATGCGCGTTCCAGGGGTTCTGAAAGTGACCCTAACAGGACCAATTTTCAGTGGAAATTATACCCTAACGGGAAACAGTATTCAGTAAATATACCGTTTTCGATTGAAAATATACCCCTAACAGGACCAATTGAGGTGTTATAAATAGAAAGATTAATACCGAGAACTACCTGTTTGGAAGTTAATATCAATTTTATGAGTAATGCGTGATGAGAGATAACGTGAGATCCCGTTTGCGCATGCGTAATCAGTCTTTAAATTATGAGGCCAGAGTGAATAACTCCTAAAACAAATATACATTACCTGTTATTGTCTGTAATATTTTGAAGACTTACACTTAGAGTTTTCCATGGGTGGGCGAGGATGGGCACGTTATCTCTCACTCACCATTACTCATAAAATTGAGATTAATTCTCGTTTAATCTTTTATGTTATCCCGTAAGACGTTTCGAGATACCGTGCGACTTGAAAGCAACTCTCGGTACTCATAAAAGAAATATTCAAACACCACAAATTTCTGGTATATTCAACATGTTATCAGTAATCTTATTGATATCTGCACAAGAAAAAAACTTGTTTCAAATTTGCACTCAGCAAAAAACTCAAAGTTATTTACTTATGTATTTTCTTGCACCTGTATGAATCATTATACAGGTAGTTAGTTGTAAAAGTTCTACATGTGAAAGATGTACATGTACCTGCATATGTGCACCCAAAAATTAAACCTCAATCTGTGTGTTGAGTGGTTTTTATTAAGTCCTGTATACAGTGTATGTTCATATTAATTTTTTTATGAAGTTTGGTAATGAAGTACCAACTTTATCATATACACATTAGAGCACTACTTTGATAACACAAAAAACAAATCTAGATCAGTCTGATACTTTCAGAGTTAGTGACCTTTCAATTTGGGACACAACACCTGATTTAGTCCTGAAGAACTGATGACTGCAAATTTTGACCCAGACTGGCTGGTTTGTAGTACTTTGCAAATGTTTTTTGTCTCTGTACTCCAGCCTGCCGTGGATAGTATTTCTGTTGTAATAGGTACAGAGGGCTCTAATTAGCCTTTGATGTTGCTGCACTCCTTGTTGAGTGCGGTTTGTAACACTGTGTGTCAAATCTGACCTATTCATCGGTTTTAATCCAACGGGCTATATAGTGTCTTTGGACACTTTCTCATGGGGTTTACGGGTCTTTTTTTTATTTTGGTTTTTAAATTTTTTTTTTATTATGGTATGACAAATAAAACATTTTTCCCCTTACTGGAAGTGAAATTAGGTAAAATCTAAATATTTCAAGAGATATCGTAACAACTAACCTTTTGTAACTGCGTTACGCCTTCTTAGTTCTAGTTTGAATCCACATACCAGGACGAGATTGTTTGATTAGGTCATCCACATAAAACCTAATGGATTGGCGTGGATTTCCATGTGTCAACTCGTTAGTAATGAAGTAGGACTGTTGACGCTGAGCTGAAGTAATGCAATCAGCATGCAAGTTTCAAAGTTCAAAGCCCTCACACCAGTTGTGTGCGGTGATAACTTTCTCAAAATATTTCAATACTAAACTAGCATCTCATGGGTGTGTATATGGGCTTGGAGGTTGCTGCATAAAACACTCCTTTAAGAAATCTACATACTAGGAGGAGGTGAACCCAATGGATGTTTCCTGGAACAACGTACGAACGATGATGAAGGATGAGAGTTGCAGTGTTTCGGTTGAGCACTATGCGTTCAATTTCTTATCTAGGATGCAAATCAGTAAAACTCAAAAACTACATTAACAGTTGTTTGCATTGGATGTCTCTTCCCTTACTGAAAAACGTCGATCCATTCTGGTTGTAACACATATTGTTCTTTGTGTTTTTCCACGATGCAGGAAGATCTCGACGGCTCTGCTGTATTCCCATGTCGGGGTAGGCTTACTGATAACCTACATGCCATAAGAGAGAGAGTTTGTGGAGTGATAATGGATGAAAATCACCTGAAACTGGTTGGGTCAACAAATTACGTGTCTGTGGAGAGGCATTTAGTGGGGGCTTCAGTTAGCATGTGTGCAATGTGGAAACAACGGTGCGTGGGCCATTTGAACAATAAGTATCCTTGTGCTCAGTCTTGATCAATTTTCTGTAAGCATTTACGGGATGAGACAAAATGGGAGGGAAGGCTTAAAAATACCATCATTCCAATTTGCCAAAAAAAAGCTCTGCAGATATTGTCTTCAGGGGGTTTTGTTTTTTTTTTCAGGGCTTCCAGCGAGGACTAGAAGCTGGGTTCAAAAGCGGAGTGGCAAATAAATCTATCTGCGGTGTACCAATAGTGTACAAAGGAGCCAAGACCGTCTTATTAAGTTGCCATTATGTTTGAAATTTTCACAGAAAGTACGCGATTATTTAGTTGCTATACGTTAAGAGAGCCGGTAAGTTCCACAGCCCCCACAGGTTTCTCTCTCACACCACTCCCAATCATGTGCCATCTCATTACAGGTTTGAGATTTACTACCCCCCCATGTTTGATATGTACGACCATGCTGTAGGGTGTCTATTCTCAGACGTATTGTCATTTGTCTTGTGCTCAAAAATGCTTAAGCAAGTATGCAGCCGCCATTTCAAAATAATTAATTCATTAGAGTCAGACTTTAAATACTTCTCATATTCATCTACCTCCAATATGAGTCTTGCCACTAGTAGCCCCCCACCCTGCGCCACGGAGGAATAGAAGTCCAATTATTAAGGTTTGGGTTACCCTACCAATTGTACTAAAATGCATTATCAATGTTGTCAATCCACCACTGCAGCTCTAATTTGGCTCTTTCGGAACATTTGTCATTTCCTCTCAAAATGTCCACAATTTATTTCGTTGCATTGGTTTTTTTCCTTTCCAATTCTCTGTAATGTAGTAGTGGACCATTATTGTTTACAGCTGGCCATAGCGCCACTATTTCCCAAGACTGTTGCTACGAATCGTATGCATGGTTCATGTTCGCTTTATGGTTATCATAATTAGTACAGAAAAGTTTAATTCTTCTTTCTTAGCAGTGGTCGAGGGACGTCATATGAGATATGAATGATAATAAAACAAAAAACTCAAGTTCTTGGGTTGGAACAAAAATGGACTTTTCTGGGTGTGAACCCTCGGTAAACCCAACCGCATAGCAACAGGTGGAAACAGTTAGTTTAGTCGCTGTGGACCAGACTCTCCTCTGATTTTGAAAGGATTAATTGTGTCTCACTATATACCCATGATGCATGACCTAAGGGCTCTACTATGGGCAAAAGGCGGGCTTTTAGTAATTGGTAAATAATCGAGGCTCTGATGTCAGACCATTTGGCAAGACACAACAAAACTGATACATCTGCCCTCCTTTCCATATAAATTTCAAATATTGCGATGCACTTCTGCTATAGGCCATGATAGTATGCATCTCTAAGATCAATAGATGCCATGGAAACAATTTTTTGTAACTAACTTTCTTTAACGCAGTTTGAAAGGTTGTGCATTATAAAAGGTGATACTCCAATAAGAGTTTCAGGTCAGAAAGATCAAAAATCATAGGAAAGCCACGTTTTCTTTGGTCTGGTATGAAATGAAAATGTTTGAAAATAAATTGCACCTGTTCAGGTAAGATTTTCCCAGGACACATTTTGCCACATTAAAACATTACCATTCAGCAGTTACGGCCTCAATTCGTCTATTTGTAATTATAGGAAATGGTTATCCGCCTCTGTACTGGGAGGGGTTTAGACCTTGAAATTCTAACTTGTAGCCTGAAAACGGCTTGAAATTGATTTATCGGTAGTTATCTTTCTCCAAGCACAATATTCAATATTAATGGATTTTGCTATACATGTACCCGTAACATCAGATCAACCACCTACGTGCTGGGCTTTATCCCAGAATCATCGTACTGTGTCTATTCTTGTTCAACCCATCAGACTGTGCTGGGGCTTGAACTGTTCTGTGCTGGGGAATGAAATCTGGGGGGGTGGATAGGAACCTGTTCATCAACGCTCATGTACAAGTTTTTCCCTAAAAAAGGGTTAGCGTAAGTGCTGGATTTGCTTCCACGGTTTTTTAAAGTTCTTCTTGCCTTGCAAGTAGTAGGTGCCATGCTGACTCTTTCTTTTCAGGTCACCGTTTGTTTTTGCAGACGCGCATGAACAAGACCTCCAGCTGTTTACTGTTATCTAAGTCTTTCACCGCTAGTCAGGTAATCCCTGAAAACCAGCCGTGGGTTTCACATCGGGCCTTACAGATGCACATACAGTTTATTTCCGGCTTTATTCAACTCCTTCTCTTAAGTTGTAAAAATCATTAGCGGCGTTAGCAACAAGGGCAATAGCATATTCATGGGTCTTTGGTAAGATCTTTGGTTTTGGCCTGGCAATTGTAAACCCTTTTGGACCATAGGCTGAGCACTCTTTGCATTTCACATCCTGAACGGGTGTGTTGGAGTTCAACTGGTCCCAGATTGTGGTTCACTTTAGCGTACGAGCAAGAAGGTGCCCGAGTACGTTGGTTGGTTGCTTTGTGATTTTTGAAACACTATCCCTAATTCTTGATCCATTCGCGAACCATGAGTTTTCAAGGAGTTGCAGTTTCTGTACAATCGGCTCTCCCCCTCTCCTCAAAACACATGCTGCCAAAAATCTCTTGGCAAAACCAATGTCCTTGGCTTTGTTCCATAGTGTTCTAACACTGGATTTGGGTTATCAATTACTCAAATCAGAAGCATTGGCAGCCGAAGTACTCGGTCCAGCGCCCTGTTATCATCCCTTTGTTACTTGTAGCATTAGCCTTGGGCTTATGATGTGAGGCAGAGGCATCAGCAGTCGTAAGTTTTGCACTTCCTGTCAATGGCGTGGCAATCGAGTCTTCATCGTCATCAGAAATAATATGATCCTGCATATGCTGAGTAGCGGATTATAAAACCTATCAAGTCCGTGTATGGCATGGGGGGGGGGGACACTAGTATTTGTCAAGTCTGTATCACCTTGACAATAATCTTCTCGATGTCTGGGTAGGCATCCTACGAGGAATTTGCAAACATCTGAAGAATCATTGTTGAAAAGCAGCCTGTGCTTTGCTGTGTCATTACAGTTCTGTAATTTTCCAGGTCTGCTCTCAGACTTGGGCTAGGTCATCACCCCAATGATCAGTTCAGTTTGCATGGTTGAGCATTCATTTTTAGTTTGTTTGCTCTTATTACCCTATGCTTGTTGTTTATTGGGCTTATGTCCCTGCGTGTTTTCCGTTTGCGGATTTAGTCGCGAGATTTCACGAACTTGCGGCTTAGCCAGCCGTTTTAACGGTATTGGTTATCAAATTCCCTGCCGAATTCGACTCCCCTGTCAAGTATGTTCATTAACGGCGCCGTAATGCTGGGGTGTTGTCATTATATGACGGCAATTGTGCCGAATCTTGACTTTTATCATCGTCTATGGATAATATATGATCTCTAATCTGTCCGACTATTGTCCCGCACACTTAGGTGTGACAATTTCGGCAATTTTCCCTTAGGAAAATCAAGAGAAAGGAAAGAGAAGGAGAGCGGTGGTACGTTTACCGCTCGAATGAACAAATCGATTCTGATTACGCATGCTGCAAACGGGATCCACGGTATCTCGAAGGTAGTACGAGATAAAATTCTTACCCCTAGCGCGGACTGCTTTCAATACGTGAATAAAAAATATACTTAAGAGAACAATAGATGAGAAAAAGTAACAAGACTTGCACTACTGTAAGAAAATTACACACTTGCAGGGTTATTTACGACATGTAAAGTTAATTTTCCCATTTTTTTCAATGAGACAGTCACAATCTACCTGATTTTATCCCCCTAGCGGGACAGAACCTGAGTTTGAATTTGATAGCTCTAGCGGTAGTCCCGCATGTGCAGCTACAGCTAGATCCATCTTTTATTGGAATGAGCATGGGTATACCAGACCAAATCCACGGAGGGCCCTAAATAATTGATCCGCTCATCGGGAAACCTCCAATGGGAATCCTACCCTAAAGATCAGTGAATGTTTGGTTAATACACCATTTGATTAATTTAAGGGGATAAGCATTCTGGGCATGAAGGAGAGTTATTGTGATAACCTTTAAACCCTCTGTTAGATCACCATTCGCAGATTCCTGAAACAATAAATAATCCATATTTTAACAGGAGGTGCCCTGGCGAATGTTCTTAAGGCGATTAAAGAAACCCACATTGGCTTCCAAGAACTAAGAGAATCAAGAAAAAATTGTTGTCCTTTTGAAATAGGTCGTTTTGGTAGGTGATTTACAAAATCTCGAAAAGTACTGGTCATCTGGTCTACTCCGAACTAAGTCCTGGGTTTGCAGTTTGTTGATACAGTGGATTAGTCTACATATCTGTGTTCATATGCAATTACCTCATTAGTATTCATTACCATGAAGATATCTGGATGTAGAACTATTACATCATCAGAAGTCATGGTCTTACCACCAACCACGTTTGAAGTTCATGGATTGTTGCATTTTATTGGTACAGTGATTAATGATTCATTATCAAGCATCATATATATATATAATATACAAATATACACAATCGCCATCCAAAAGGTTAGCCTAAGCCATTACTGTTGCCATGATAATGAATTCTTTTCGAACGCAATGTGAGTAGTAACACAGAATCCAGTTGTGAAGAAGTAAATAATTAAGTAAGGTAGTTGTAGTAAACCAAAGTTCTTAAATCCGGTTTTGTATCCGAAATTGGGGGTGGCCGGTCATCTCACATTACAGCAATACTGCTGGGTGAAGGATTTATTGCAGGAAAAGATAATTGACCAGTGCCTCTTCCTGACATGGGCTGGCTGGCCGCCATTGAGCTCTCAAAAGCAGACACCCTTGGGGGTAGATCTTCTTTTAGTTCTATCGGGGTAACCAGCTACCCCCTCATCGAATTTTGTTAGACACCTGATGGGTCGGGGGGGGGTTGACGGTTAGCCCGCCGAAAACCGCCCTGCGGACAGGTAGTAGTACTGGCTACCACGATACCAGTAGCAGGGCCCTCAAAGAAAACCTGACCGGACTTCAGAAAAAAAAAAACAAAATTCCCGACTCCCCTTCACTGGAAATTGCAAAAAGAGGAACCTATTCTTAATGGACTACTGACAGCAGGACAGACAACTACAATGTTAGATTTTCTTTGCAAACTTTGCAAAATTAACCCAAAACTTTGACCAGTAGAGAGCAACCTATTGTCTGCAGTTAACTCACCTGGGGGCTCTCCAGGCTGATAGATGCGTGTGAGTGGTTCCCTTGATGATCTCCACTCCAAGTCTGCCGGTGGTAGCATTGTATGCCAAGCCAAACAAAGAGCTCTGGAATGTTGCCATGACAACCTTGTAAGGAGGATGCAGAGACCCGTGCTTTCGCTCTGTGATAAGTCTGAAGAACTTGAATATGGTGAAATGCTTCCCCCAGTCTGTTGAACAAAGTTGGGTACAGAAATGTATTCAGTTGTGGAATGTATCACACAGAGATTTGGGATAACAAGTTTTTTTTCAATTATAGAAAGAATTAGGCCTATACAAGTTTTTCAGTTTAATCTAAGCTACGGCAAGTCCGGTAGGTACGGATGATTCCAGTTTCCAAATTGAAAAAAAAATTGCCGTTAATTGAACCAGCGTGTGTGAAAATTCTCAAGACGGAATGGATACGAAAAGCAGTGTGGGAAAAGGGATGGGCCACCCGTAGCGATTGCGGTTCACTTTTCCGGTCTTGGCGAGCCACGAAGTACCCGACAAAAACGACAATTTTCTTTCTAGGTTCTATGGGTCAGACCCCATTATGATACATATTCAAAACAAAACATAGTAAGACGCCCTCTAATGCAAAAATCTCCATCGAACCCCTTCCGAGTATTTGAGATTTAGTTCATTTGCAGACATTCGCGATGACGGACTGATATGTTAATCTCTGATGCAGTTACTAATTGATAATTCTTCGCACGTCTGTGACACAGTACTACCAAACTTTCCGGACGTCCGTAATATGAGATGTGTTTAAGGGAGAGTCTAACTCTAAACAAGGTTTAATCGGTTGGTAGTCTCATGTTGAATGCACCCTTCTTACTTTCAACATGATCTGAACTGATTGTAGATGTAAAAAGAAAATTCCTCATGGATGGCTATTCCAAACCCATCCCTGGAGAACTTTCTCCCTATTGTTCCAAATTTCAGAGATGTTAGTTAGTTAAACCAACAGTTTTAAACAGGGTGGCCGGATATACCTTACTCAGCAATACTCCTGTGGGAGGATTTATGGAAGCAAAAGATAATTGACCGGAATGCCCTTCTGACGTCAATCGGTTTTCAGCGGCGGGTCTAGACTTTGGGGCAACCAACGCCCCCATGCAAGGCGCATGTGCTGGAAGGCTGCCATAGTCTTCAGAGCTGACGCCATATCGACCGCATATCTTTTCATTCACATGGTAACCAAGCTGCCCTCCTCCGAAGAAATCTGATGGGGGGTTATGGTTTGGCCGCCCTTACAAGTAGTCCTGGGGCAGAGGTAATTGTCCGCGTCTGCGTTACCAGGATACCAGTAGCAGGCCCTCAAGGAAACCTGGACGGACTGTTAAAGAAAAAAAAAGGGTCCCACGTCATGAATGACTAATCCTGGTTTAAATCCAAGTTTAAGTTTAGCCCCCCCCCTTTTAATTTAAGATTACCAGCTAGTTTTTCACTAGTGTTACTTGATATATGTATTTTTTGGCCAAAAAATATCAGGAGCATTACCAGCGCAGACAATGCAAACAAAACAGAACTTTTCCCCATGCATGATGACACTGAGGGTTTATGACAATAAGTGTGTAGCTCTTGAAATTTTGCAAATTGTTGCAACTGCGTGGTTGAAACAAACGATGCTGTTGGAAGGCTATGGTTAGCTGCTTACGAGATCTCGCTTTGGATTCCAGCTTCACCATGACCATTATGCGGAGTGGCAGTATTTAAGTGAAGGAAAACTTGACTTGTCCCTCTCCCACCAGTCTCTCTCTCCTCATTCTCTCTGTGCCATAAACCTTCGCTCAATCGATACGACAAGCTCATGTGGGATAACGTGTGGTGAAAGGAAAATAGTTCTTTAAACTCGGGATTGCTTCCTCACGGATGCGTGTTTTTGCTCTTTGCCGCTTTGTTGGGTAGAGGAGGAGGCGAATTCTGTAACTGCTGCTCCCGCCTTGTTCTTTGCTGGGAAGATTGTAGGCTTGGACGACTGTGACATTCATTCTTCTTGCTTCTCCACTGTAATTAAAAGCAACATCTAATTCTCCGCAAATGGCAACAGGTTCCCTTTGTGTGGGGTCAAGGAGTGCTTCCTGTAAAGGTAAAATATCAAATTGTCATGCGAGTGCAAAAAAGGTAAGTGCAAAAGCTGCCATTTGTCAGAAGTTTCCACCAAATACACTATTATGCAATTCTCTGCCGAGTGGCTCTTGAAATATTCTTCCGGTGGCGAGTCACATGAAGACGCAATTCAAGAATCACTGACTCAAGATAAATTGAGAGCTATCCTATTACATTCCAGCACAGATGTATCACATGGCAGCTTTTGCACATATGACCATTAAAAATTATGTTGTATGGCACATAAGATTAACCAGTTGCATGTAAGTACCAACAATTTACAGAAAATGACAAAATTATTCCTCGCTAAGTTCATAGCGAGTTTTTTGAGGTTGCATAACATATCCATTGTCTAAAAATTTACAGAAAAAATAACACCGAGGATTTCATAATTCTAGGCTTTCGTACTAGTTATGTTCAGAAAATATACAGTGTGGGCTGCCTTTCTGTACTGGCCAATATTAGACAATTAGAAATATGCAAATGAGATACTTAATATGCACATTTAGAAAAGACATACGATATGGGCAATATTTGTGACCACCACTACCTTCGTCATGGAAGTTATTTTTTTTTTGCTTCTTCTAAAGGCTTACCTGTTTGCTATGAGTCAGAGGGAAGAAATATGGTAAAAAATGGAAGTGGTGCTTTCAGATGACGAGTCGCAAAACTTGACAAAACCACTAAGAGTTTTTAAAATAATATTTAGATTTTTTAAATCGCCCAACAGAATAAGTGTGCAATGCCCTGGTAAATCCCTGATGATCCCAATTTGATGCATCAAACTCAACAGGATCCTAGACCAAGCGGCTTAAAATTGTTGTAAATTTTCTTTGATCTTCAGAGAGTTGCATTTCATTGTATGATTTACATCATGAATTGCCCAGTACATCCCTGCCAATTTTTCTTATTAAAAGGGCACTTTGTGCCCCCAGAGTTATCTAAAAAAAGTTTATACTTTTATCATCTGAACCATTGGCCTACATGTAAGTAAAGTCTGTGTGCCTAATCTCACATGCAGTACTGTATTTTCTGACAAATTACAACACGAGGCACTGTGAAACGTCAGTTTCTGACAAATTACAACACAGGGCACTGTGAAAGTCAGTTTCTAGAACTTACTTCCTAACCAAGTGCTTTGCTCTTCCTGCTAGGTTTGCAAATGGCCATATTTACATATCTTTGTGGTGATTGTTTATGTAAAAAGAGGAATATTTCATAGAAAATCCTATCAAAATTGGCTGGATTTTCAGTTATTTGTGACAGTTTTAAAGAGTGAATTTATAGGGCAATTTTGTATAATTTGATGAATTCAGTGAGAAATATCACAAATTTCTCATGTTTCTTTCACTTTCTGTGAATGAAATCTTGTGGAATACAAAGGTGATAGTGCATTTTCTCCAAATTCAGCACTTCTTTGGTGGCAAGAAGCAGCAACATTTTTAGAGTGCAGTTGAAGTTGGCACTCATTTCCTATTTGACATTTTTGCTTTTTCGATACTTTGTAGACGCTTACGTAAATTCAAGCTAATTTGAGCTCATGTTTGGGAATCTAGCACATTGTATATCAGATATGTGTTACAGGTGGTGAATTTAGCTATGCTATAAATTAAAGGTGCACCGAGAGATTTCAAGTCATCCATATTTTCTGTGATATGTAGTCATTTCATACAGATCAGCCGCTCAATAGATTCCCTACCTTTTATTTGGTCACAGAAATAACTTAAAATGAAAACAAATGGTGATTGTATAAGCTTATAGTTCAATAGAAAACATAGGCTGAATTTCGTATTTGCTCCTATACGAAATTATAAATTTCACAATTTTTGTACCAAAGAAACAGTTCTCAGCTTGATCCTTACAAATGGGGATGTTTTTGACAAAAAGCTTTACAACAGTGCCAAAATCAGAATTTTCACATTTTTTCGGGACACCTGTTATTTGAAATCTCTCGTTGCACCTTTAAGTATTGTGAATTTATGGTCTTATATATCTAATATTTATCTATCTTATGAAATGCATTAAGCAGCTGCATGTAGAATAATAAAATTGAAAATTATAGAATTTGTTTTTTAAGTCACAAGGTGATCTGGGGTGTTTCTTGTCACCACCGAATGAGCTCAGAATGGGGACTATAAAATGAGCAGCGTCCGTCCATCCGCCCGCTCCGTACGTCTGTGATAAGAATGTTAACCACTGGATATTTAGTATCCCTAAAGTACGTTTATCTGTGAAAAATTTTTTAAAGAAAGCTGATTTCAAATGTTTGGTAGGTTGGGTGTCAACATTTACCAAAGAAAAAAGTGAGTTATAGTAGGGGGTGGGGAAATTGGTTTTTCGGGAGTCAAAGGTCAATAGCACGGGTCAAATTTGAAATGATCCAATATGTTTAAAAAGTATCCAAGTTAATAGTTAATCATAAGGATTCCAAAAAAGGTATACTTTGTACTATATGTGACCGAAAGTTTGGGTTATAGGCTAAAAAACAACAAAAATCAATAAAAAGGTCATTTTCAGTTGTACAGGGGTCAAATTTAAAAAGTACTCCGATTGGACAAAAAAATGGTGCAAATATAGATGGAGCCATTAGGATAAAAATAAGGAATGTTGAGTGTCTTAATTAAATGCTTACTTACGAAGTAGGGGGAAACAAGTTAAAGCCCCATTGAATGCATATGGATGTTGACCTTGGTGCCCCCCTACATTGAGAACTACGCATTTTAGACAGTGACTTTAATTCCCTAAATTGGGTACTTGAAGTTGAAGAGTGGAAAAAACCCACGGACTACACATATAGGCTTTGAAGTGACTGGCGATACACCACTCTTTCTTCCATTCTCTGGCAATACATATAACTCTAAAGACAACCCTAATTTATGGTACATTTGTAGCCCTAACAGCCAAACAACAAAAACTTTTTTGAGACTGAAAACTAGGGCAAGGGTAGATTGCTAAGGGTACTGAATAAAAGTGTACCATTTGACTGTCATGTACATGTATAAATAATAGCAGATAATAATAGCAGAGATTTATATAGCGCCTTATGCTATTTGGCCTCTAAGCGCTTTCACAAATGGCCGCTGATCACTGTGGCCCAACCATACCATAAACCATTTAGCATCATTTCAAGGGATGCAGCAGATCAGGATCAGCGCTTTCCCTTATCAGCAAACATACATCGAGATAACCATCGCAGCTGGAACCAGCTTCCCAAATATCGCATGGGTAAATCGGGACAACTAAGCGGTTAATTTTTTGTCCAGGGAAATTACAAGATAGCCGAATCTCACAGGGCTCGAACGCACGCCTATACGCATGGATGAGCACAATACACTGGAGTCGAGCGCTTGCCTGATTGAGCTATCTTGTCCGCAAATATAGTATAAATAAATTACTTTTTTCCATGAGATTTTAGTGTTAAAAACTTTGGGCTGGTTTTGTTGTTAATACTTCACTTGCTTAGAAAGTATCGTGTTTGATTGAAAGTTAAGTTGCATTTGTTGCCATTTGCAGTGTGTACTCTTGAGCATCCTTAACTCATAAATAGTACATACCTCTGGGTAAAGAATATCATCTCCAACTCCAGCAATAAGTCCTTCATCAGCTGGTTCTCCAACAATATTTTGCGTCTCATCACCATCATATCCCCCTCTTTCTGATGACGCTACGCTATCACTCCCAGTACCAGCATGTGCCCCTCCTTGTTCAGCTAACGATAACTCATCTGTTCTGGTTCCTGTAAAGATAAGAAGAAAAGTTCCATAGACCAACATTTCCTCAAGTTTCATGCGTACAATTGTCTATACTCCTGCTATGCAAAATGAAAAAAAAATCTATGACGTTATTGTGCCTACATGTATGTAGGATTGGCAAGGTATATTTCAATTTCAATGATTTTGAATCTTCAATCTTTAGCAAGGCATGCATCGTTTTCCACCAGCCAAGGCTAGAAGAACTGAGTGGAGCACACAAAGATCTCTGCTCAATAAATGATGTAAAGGAGAAAACAGATTCTTTAAAAAAAAATACATTGCCGTCGCGGTTTGTGAATGGAGCCAAAGGTCACAGGATGTCACATGAGGTCACTAACATGTCACCCCACCCATCCCCCTCCTTTCCACCAAGTTACATCATTGTAGCCCTTTTAATATGGAACTCATATGGCATGCAATATATTAAGGGTTAACATTTTGACCACAGACACACACACAGTCACACAGATACACACAGATACGACCAGAGTAATCCCTCTGTACCTTCTGCAATTCTTGCAGATGACACAAAAAGCACAGCTACTACAAAATGTCCTACATTTTAAACACACCATGTAAAGTGGATATAGACTCCAGAGATCCATAGCCGGCTACTTCTTCAGAAGTAGGCATAAGCACTGATCTGGAATTTGTAAGAGTAGAATAGCATGTTTCATAGCTCTCAGTTATGGAACTAGCTCCACAATCATCTTCCACAATCAAGGCAGATTTCGTTTTCCTTCCCGGATTTCCTGTAATGCTATTCTGCGAGGAAGACGCACTCCGAGAAGTGGATCTAGATTCCAAGGATCCGTAAGATTTGATAGATGCAGAAAGAACTTCATCCT
>JAMKCH010012027.1:0-27970 GCA_023653785.1 Ophioderma brevispina | reverse complement strand
GATAACGTAACCAAACGGGATTTCCCCTTTTGAACGCTGCTGGTTTGACCTTATGTTCAATCGCAGGGTCGTCGCTATTTATAGCTGCGCGACCATGTACCAGGCCCGTAACCAGTTTAAGCCTATGCACACCGTGGAATCATCGTTGACCTGCCCTGTAGCCAGCCTCTCATGTCCGTCTTTAAAAACGATTTGATGATAGTTTTGCAGGACAACCATTAGCCCACCGACTAAAGCAAGGCAATTTTAGATCGGTCGCGACTCCGTACGGAAATTCCCCACTCGCCACTCACGGATCTATTTATAAACCGCCAGTGACTTCACTGTTCAGGGTCTTCAATGCTCGTTCTGCAGTTTTTGCGCTATGAAATGAAGCTTGCCCCACCGCCTGGGTTAGTCCTACAATGAGTGGACCTTTTTACATTCCAACATACTCCTAAAGTGTGTCTGTATGGGTGAGAAAATTTCCTCTTCGATTGTTCTTCCGGCCTATCCATGAGGGATTTTCTCACCCATTACAGCACTGTTAGAAAGAGAACAAAATTAATCAGTTGTTTAAAAAAATTTTAAACAAACACTGTTTACCCTGGTCATCGCTCACCCGTGTTTAAAAATTAAGCACGTGTTTAAAAAATTAGCAACTTGCTTAAAAATAAACAAACTTGTTTACAAGTTAAGCATCAGTTGTTTAAAAAATTTAAACAAGTTGTTTAATTTGACTTTTAAAAAAACAAGGTTGAATCAATGACCAGGTTAAACAGCAGTTGGTAAAGATTGGCGAGTTGTTTAAAAATTGTTTAAAAAACTTAAACAACCTTGTTTAAACCATCTGTTTATAACCACAAAATAAACATGTTGTTTAAACGTAAACAACAGCACTTTAAACAACCCTCTTTTCAAAAGCAGCACAAAAATTTGTGTTTCCAACAGTGCATTTAACTTCACAGTATTTTGAAAGGAAGAAAAATGTCCACTCATGTAGAACTAACATTGGTTTAACCTAGGTCTAAAGTTAGAATCCCTTAACAGGAAGCCATTGTCTTAAATGCTAGTTCAAAAGATATAAGATGGACAACGCGTGCAGTTTTGAAATAAATGAATATCTAAATGTTTTTAAAATTTGGGAGTTGCAATTCTTTTCTCTCAGCGTGTTTATAGGGATATACGGTATATTACATCTGTATCGACGAATATATGATAGGAGCTAATGGGCTGGGGAATGTGTGTTACCGTTAAGTTAGCTGTTTTATAGTAAGCGCGATACAGTATAGGCAAAACATATCCGGTTATGTCCTGATGACCTGGGTTCACCGCGCAAAGCATTGTGATCACGTAACACCCACTAAGTTGATTAATTAGCCATTTCATTGGTCTGACCATGTTTAA
The DNA here is from genome assembly GCA_023653785.1 of Ophioderma brevispina. Taxonomy (NCBI): domain Eukaryota; kingdom Metazoa; phylum Echinodermata; class Ophiuroidea; order Amphilepidida; family Ophiodermatidae; genus Ophioderma; species Ophioderma brevispina. Next base: position 26,584 of record JAMKCH010012027.1, on the reverse strand, counting down.
TTGTAATTAAGACATACTCCATCGCTCTCATAAATTGAATTAGTTACATTACATACTATACTAATGAAGCGACACGTGTCTCAGACGGGGGACACGGGGAGTTGTGACCAAAGTTCCGATAAGTCCACAGATGTGGGGGGAAGATGTGTTCCTCACGGCCTGAGCTGGCAGGCTCAAGGTCCGATATTATTATGCGTGCATAGGAAATCATCCCAGAAATAATTTCCGCTTCAAACTAGGGTGCAACCGTAGCGCAGCTCATATCAGCACTTAAGATAGATTGTAACATTCCCCATAACAGCTCCCCAATTGTCGCTTGGGTCGACGAGCCAATTGAGACGAAGTTTATTTGCCCAAGGACACAAACAGCACCGGGATGGTACGGGTGACAGCTATGGGTTAACACCCTAATCTTTTCGAACCTAGCTGTGGCAAGCGGTCTGGATGTGACTTTCCCTACACGGGGACCGACGGCTTACCTTAACGTCCCCCGAAAGGACGGGGCTCTCACAGGGTTATTTGCCCTTGTCCAAACAACCATGGGTAGGTGAAGTGATGAAATAATAGGGGCAAGAGCAGGCCACAACCGTCTATTCTAAACTCTAAACTGGCACATTGTAGGCAGTACTGTCTATGGCCATCCAGTAGCACAATTGACACATTCCTATCAACAATGGACTACATCAAGCAATGGTAACATATTGTGTATACATACACATATCACTGAGAACATGGCTGATGTTACAAGCTCTGAGCACTCCCGTTTTGGTGTAGGCCTATAAAGATGGGCCGGGTAAAAACATTTGCCAATTGGATGTTTTTTACCAAAAATCTGGTCATTGATGAGGTATATCAACACGACCAAATAACAGGGAAAAAAATTAATTTAAGTCGGTTGTTCCAATTCAAATGGCGGTCCAAAAACACAGACCCATTTTGTGTTTCACACACAAATTCTCCTGGCCGAAACAATGGAAAAAACGCGTCCCCTATCGGCTCATAATAGGAGCATCATCAAAACATTTACTCGCTTTGAAATAAAAAGTTACGATTTTTAAGGGGCAAACATGGTTTTGATAAAAACGCCAGGGCCGATTTGTAAAACCAAAATAGTGCGCAACTGATAAGGAGGCAAAAAAAACCAAAATGTTGGATCCATGGGACCCCCTATACAATTTAGTGATAATTAAATTTGCAAATTTTCAGTATGTCCTCCCTTCCGTTGCCGTAGTATTTTGCCGTGATTATCTGCGGTCATGTACTTCTTTTTTAATTAATTACCTTTATCTTAGCAATGGGGACAATTTGGTAGCTGCTGCAGTGAGCTACACTTTGCCCCTCGCAACTTAGGTTGGTTGTACGGTATCAATTATGCCGGGTTGTGTTATAGGGCGAGTAGATATACCGAATATAGACTCCAGATATCCATCGATTTCGACTGGAAATTTTTATCTCGCATTAATGCTTATATCGTTGCGGACTAATACCGTATATTGTCTGTTTAGAGTGCGGGCCCAAATACGGTAATTTATAATTACACTCTAATATTACGGATATTTTTCCCCACTTTAAAAAGGGATTAAGGCAGAAAACATTGGGCATACTAGAACATAAAAACAAAAACACAAAGGACCATGCGGCCCTCATTCCCAAGAAACTCAAGATTTAACAAAGAAGTGGATGAAAAAGTTTTGGCGTTGTTGTGTAAAGCAAGCTGCTATTTTTCTCATTTACCCTGTGAAATCTTATGGGTCTAAAGGGGTTTGGTTTGGTAGTTTGAGCAAAAAAGTGACATTTGGTGACCTGGATTAATTTTACACAGTTGACAAATGCGAAAGGACACAATCAGTGTTCCGTGAAAGAGGCAAAATATTTGAAATTAGCAGCAATCAGGTTCGGAAAACTTCCGGAAGAAACCATTTCTGCCGGAAGATGGAAGAAGGAAGAAACTGGAAAAAGGGGGGTTCTTCCAGTTTCTCCAGAAGGAAACTGGAAAAGAAATGGATAAAAATAAAGAAAGGTATTATGAACAACAAACTAAAATTACACCATATTCATCTGCTTGCACTTCAAAATCATCAAGGCTACTTTAGTTACTTACAGACAATCTGGGTTTTTTTTTTTTTTTTCAGAATAATTACAAGTTTATAGAATGTTAGTATCCTTGCAAGGATTTATAGTAATTTGTTCACAATTTTGTTTTGTCTAGCAATCAAATTATACAGAATGATTGTAAACAATTTCCCAATCTAGCTTTCCATGTGCACCTTATAACTATCATGTTGTTAATGTAGAGATGCAAAACAATTCAGTTGCAGGCCCCATGTTATGGAATGCATTACCACAAGCATTATAAGAAAATGCAAGCTCAGTCACCATTTTTAAGAAGCTCTTGAAATCACATCTGTTACTGAAGTATGTTGTTTGTATTTTTGCCTTTTGTGTAGACTTTTTCTTTTTTTGCCCTCGGCGTTTACAGCGCTTGAGCACAAAGTTTGTTTTTCTGGATATTGCGCTTTATAAGAATTTGTATGGATGTACAAAAATTGAAAAAAAAAAAACTTTTTAAAAGCTGTAGGGGCCAATTGTTCATTTTTAAACCACAAATCATTTAAAATTAGCAACCATTATTATTCTTTTAAATTACTTTGTATTTAGTGGAGAGAGAGAACCTGGGAGACTAAACTTATGTTTACAGAATAGAAAGATGTCAAAACTTACGAAGGGTTCTCTACCTGGCTTGCCTGGTGTGACAAAGTTGTCTACTCAGTTTCTTCCAGTAATTTGTTATATTAGGCCTTGGAATCAATCGAGTTTTAATTATGCAATTGCATGGGGTAGATAGGGTGGGTCGCTGAATGGTTAATTTAAATTATGTCCACTATATTCATTCACTTATAATATAAAACCAAAGGCAAGTCACTGGCTTTAAAGATAGAAAATTTTTTTTTTTTAAATGACCTTCTTTTTTAGTTTCTCGCTTAGTGAAGAAACTGGAAGAAACCTATTTCTTCCAAGTGGAAAAAAAAACGCGGGAAAAAAACGCGGGGGGGTATTTCCACATGTGGAAGAAGAAACTGGCAGAAAACCCTGGCAGCAATTGGCTCAAAGTGAATCCATAAATGTAGTTTTGCAGCTGAAAAAATTGACAGAAAAAGATAAACAGCAGGTTCTAAGATATGAATCGCAAATAAATGTAAGTGTCCAACGGACAGCAATGACTAAAAATTATCCGCTTATGTCCTTAGTAGGTGCTTTCAGTTTAAAACTTGTAGTAGGGATGTTTGGATAGCTAGCTTGTTTAGATATGCAAAAATCTGATTTTTGATGATCGTTTTCGATTTCTTGATTTCAGCAAATCCACCGGATAGTGCCTTTAATATGATCCTTTTCTTCTGTTGTGATGACTCAATTCCAATGCAATATATGCAGTCCTGTGTTTGATTTCAAAAATACTTTTTTTGAGTGCAATGTGTGGTTCATGTCAACAAATTGCAAAACTATGGGGGGAAAATCATTGCCCATGGTAATAATGCCTCATTTCCTTCATGTACTTTCGGGTGTGCAAGTGTATAATAGGGGAGTTCTTCTTCCCACGGTCTAATTTGCCATTTCATTGGTGACGCATAAGGCTGTAGGTGCCGATTTTCAGCATTTTGCCGTCACCAAGCAAACCCCATAGTCATGATTCATGAAGGGTTTTATCACCGTCACCCAAAGATGCCTATTGTGAGAAAAAAATCATCCAAAAGCCTCCTTATTAGAGATGTGCAAAAACTTTTCACCAAACGACCCCACAAATATAAAATTAGGAAATTCACCACTCAAGTAACCAGGCCCGTACGCAGGTTGATTGGGGGGGGGGGGGGTGGGGAATTCAAAACAAGTGGACTTTTTTGGGTTAATAAAATAAACGTGGACCAACCTTCCAAAAGGTCCTCTTTTGGACTTTTGAACATCTCATAACCAAAAGGGACTTCCTTGTCCAAAATTTCTCTTACATTTCGGCCGTTTTTATAAACAGGTTCAGCAAAAAGTGACCTTTTCCTCTTTTGTGGGTTGGATTTGGGGGGGGGGGGTGCGACCGCCCCGCACCCCCACTTGCGTACGGGCCTGAGGAGTACCCCTAAAGCAAATTTGGCCCCTATTTTTTTGTTGTTGTCTGTAACCAAATAGGGGCGTAACAGCCCTGGGTCACTTGCTCAGAGGGGCAATTTTCCGGTTTTTGAGCAGCTTTTTTCCGCTGAGGTGGTTTCGAGCAGATTTCCTGGGTGGAGGTGAAAATTTCCCAGTGCGTTAGCATGAGTCCAAGCCCTTTTCTCCCCGGTCAAAAGTTCTCTGGAATGGCAAATTTCCCCCCCATCCCCGCCTGTTACGCTACTCTCCAAAATGCCCCTTGTTCAAAGTGCCAGCCTTGACCCCACCCCAAATCCATTTCCTGTTGAGTTTAGTCACTTCTCTTCAGGAGGCACGACCCATTTAAAGTGCCAATCTGCCCATCAGCAATGCAGCGCGGCGGATATCCCACGCATACGATTTGCGATATGCCTCATCATTCAAACTGCCAGGGTTGCTGGCTGCCGGCATGGGACTTGACTGGCTCTGCCGAGGTTTTCAGAGGAAATGAAAGCAATTAGCAATTGTCAGGTTGTGAGGAAACAGCAGAGATTGAATCACGTCTGATGAGTCGGAACGGATGCAATGAAACTTGAGCCAAATGTGGACAGTGGCCATTGTGAATGGTCAAAAAATAATGTACATTACTTTGAATGTACACACTATGTTAAGCCAAGGACTGCCATGGCATGGCATGGCACATGGCATGGTGTTAGCAAAAAATATTAACTTTTTTCTCAGAATGGATGCTATTTTAACGTTTGAATGAACCAATTCGAGAAGCTTTCTACTTAGAGTGGTACCCATATATAACAAAACACATTCTTGCATAAGGCAGGACTCTTCAAGTATTGGAGAACAGGGTAATGTCGGGGTTAAAAAAAAGGGGTCTTAAAATTCAAAATATCAGATTAAACCAATGAAAAATAAAAAGACCCCTTTATGATAATTTTGAGTGCCAAATAATCTAAAATAACGAGTTTATGACCCCTTGGCACAAGGATAACGCTACCCCTAAGTAAAAACTTTCAAATTAGTACATGTGGCAAGGAGCATTGAAGTCTGATGCCTCATGTAAGCATGATTTTTTGAATAGTACTCTAAAAACCTGGTTCCCAGCAGGGTCAGTTGAAGATATTTCCAAAATTCTATATACATGCAGAATACCAAATAATGAATATACAAGTTATAAGACTAATAATATTGGGCCATTATTTTGAAATTTAGTCCCAATCTGATCAATAACCATCTGCAACTTAACACTGTGTACATGTTGATCGTTTCATATGAAGAAAAATAACTTTACATATTCTCCTGAAACCCTGGGGTGCATGCCGACGCACCTTTATGATACCTGACACATTATATGAATTGGGGTGGAGGCAAAAGAGAAATTTAATACATAGATGCAAATTTCCAACCTTTATACACTATCCAGAAGTCAAAAGGAAATGAAAATGGAAAGGTTTGTACCCAGGCTAAAGCCGATTAGAGATCATATCACAAAAAAAATGAAGAAATGCAGGTCATTGCTATGCATTTTTGCCCCCTTTTTTTCTGGTAACTTCCGGGATTTCACATATCATATCCACAACATGGCTTTCAGGAGAAGCCCGGTCGATCGTTGTTCCTTGCAGGACGTTTAGGCATAGACCCAACTGCACACTTGAGGGTCATTGACCACCATTTACAACATATGACACTGATTTAGTTATTTTATTTTGGTCACCAAGAAAGTCACCAAGAAATAAACTCACCTTTTCTCTGGAAAAAAAATAGTTCATGGCCTTTTGATATTGGGCCTGACTCGGTGGTAAGTGGTTTGAGGTGGTTTACAAAATAAGGCTCACTCTGAACAATGTTTATCTCAATGCTCTCATTTTTGCTTTGTACCGAAAGTGACCCTACTTAGCAATCCATCTTCCTAGAATAAAGGCCCTCCCTCCCTTGGTTAATAATTTTTGGGGCCCCCAGTGAAAGTAAATGGGGACACGATTAAGATTCTAACCACCATCATGACAAAAGTGTGTTCAATATTTAGGTGTGAAAATCACCGGTTGTATTTGGAAATTGTGTCATGTCTAGGGGAAAAGTATATGAGTTTCATTTTTGGCCCCCACAACATATGATCAACCCGTTATTTGTCGATCTAAATATTATTGTAGGGCCACTGTGCCTCCCGTAACCAAGCCAATTTTGGGTGTCTAATCTACATGCACTAATGCAGAAATGGGGATTTTTCTATTTGTGTGATCCGGTATGTTCTCTGGCAACAAATCCTTCCAAAAGAAAGTGAAGGATGTTGCTGGAAAGAATTTCCCTAAAAAGGAAGACATAGCAGGAAGGTCATGTGATTCAAAGCAGTTTTTAATCCTTTTACTGGATCATTCCAGAAAAATACTGCTAATAGAAAAAAAACTCCTCATGATAAGTAAGTGACAACGTATACTTAGTTGCCAGCCTCTTCCAAGTTGCCAAAACTCATGAAAAATTGTCTCATTCTAACAAACAACTTGAAATGTCTCATCAACAACAGACAATTCAACTGTCTCATGTGCCAGTAAGATTTTGCCATTCATATATGATTGACACGCTTTTACAATTGCATGTGCTTTCATGCTTCAGCATTGTCCAAACAGAAGATTATGAAACAAAATCGCACTTACAATAGTTGTATATCTTAAACACTGTTGTTTTTAGGAGTGTTTAATATGAAACAGTAAAACATCAATATGCTTTTTTTCCAGAATGAACTCAAAGGAATTCAATACCGTCATATAGAATGAAGATGGGACTTTTAAAAATAAAAACAAAATATTTTCAAAAATTGCAGGCCTTTTTAAACTATCAAGATTGTTATACCACTTTTAGCATTTGTAAACCACAAGGTTGATAGGAGTAAACCATATGTAATACTGTCTTAGTGCAATCATCTGTTCTTTTGGGAGAGATGAGTTGGATGATAGCAATTGACATTCAAAAAAATCTTTTACACAAACAGGTAAAAATGTTCAAAATGCAGGTATGAGGCATTTTTCTCTCAATTAATTTTCCTTGTGAAGTGTTTAGGTATTTTGTATGAAACTTAAGAAAATGCGTAGTGACTCAGAGTGTTAATATATCGGGTAAATCCAAGGCCACAGCCAATGTATGTCTGTGCTCTCTCATTCTTTTCCCAATCTTGCAAATCTCACGATCTCATTGAATCATTAATTTCTACTTTCTCTTATATATTTCTCTTCAATAAAATGTTTTAAAACTTCCGACAGTGTAATTGGAAACTTTCCTGGTCATACCCGAATTCTGTGGCATTTCCGAGTGAAGGAGGGACATGCTCCAAAAGCGGGCAAGAAAGCTGAGAGGAAAGGGGAGGATATGTGGTTAAAGAGCAGTTATCAGGACCCCACAGGGATAGGGGATATTGGCTGTGATGCCCAATTGACCGTGTGTACCTGTGGCTGTGTTGCCCATGCATATAATGCCAGGAGTTTGTTTCTGGTAAAAAAAAAACATGTTTATAGTCCATTCACAGTTAGATGGAAATGACTTGATAAAGTTGTTTGAGTTAACAGGATAGCGTAAGAACGAGGGGTGGGGGGGGGGGCTGAAAGATCTTTCAGCCCAAAATAATGGAAGGTGAAAGTGATTGTACAAGTTTACAACAAATAAATTTCAAGGATATGAGCTATTTAAAATGTTCACAAATAACCAAGACAAATAAGGATTTTCAGCCATGTTTCATGTTCAAAGCCAACAGCTTCAGGGAGGATACCTTTCCGCTTCAGAAGTAACTTTCGATTACCTTCAGTCCAATAGTTCAAGGTGATGAAAGTGATGTAAAGGTTACAATAATTATAAAATTTCCAGGATATGAGCGGTAAAATGTCAAAAAAATACCCATATGGTTTTTCAACATGTTCATTGTTTAAAGGCAACACAGCCTCAGGGGGCCTGATGCTCTCTACCCCCCCCCAACGGAATGGGCTCTGCCCCCCCCATCCAGGAGGGCTATTTCCTAGACCCCATCAGCATTTGACAGAACTTGACTGGGCAGGGGTGCAATGTCGTTGTAAATTGCGAGAATCAGGTCTGATTCTCGCCAGGTAATTTTGCCCGAGATCAATTGATTAGACCTACTTCGGTGGTTATAAGGATTATGAATATATTATACGGATATTTAATTTATTCCCATGCTGAATATCTGTTGGCGAACTTATCAGTTATTACCATGTTTTTTAAACTGTTAGAAATCTAAAATACAGAAGCAGAAAAATACATTCTTAACAATTGTGTTAAAAACATATAATTGGAGCTGGAAATTTTTAATAGGCCTAACTGTGCTTCGAAATATGACACTACTGAGGCATCGACGACCACAACAAGTTAACTATTGCCTAATGACAACCTTTAAAATATTCAACTACAACTACAAGTATGGTACCACGTTGAGTCTTTTACTCACATAAAATGGTGATAAATTAAGCAAAGTGCCATCTTCTTTTCAGATCTAGAGTACTCAGAGCTCTCATACATGCATCCAACTAGACTTCTAAAAGCATTACTGCAGGACCGAAGCGACTTTGGAAGGACAAAATCAATATATTATAAGGCTTGGGATTATGATTTCATTTCTTATTTTGAGTAATTAGGATGCCATGGTTTTTGAAAACAAAATAAAAAATATGACAAAATGATATTTAAAGTATACACAAAAAAAATTGCCAAATTTTCCTAAATTTCTGCAGCCTTGCAAAGATGCCGAATTCGCAACAGGTGGCGCGAAAATTCTCTTCCTATTTGCTGTACAAAAAACAAAAAATCTTACAATGTTGAAGGCACCGTTAGCAACCCATCAGTATTGAACGTTCTCACCTGCTAAAATTAGCATTTCCTCACGCAATTCCATGCGCTTACAGAAACAGTGGACTAGTCTCCTTCCCGCATCATGTGTTTACAATTGCAGACTAAAAGGTAAACCATGAGGCAAAGCATTTACCACATACCGAGCTCTATACCTTGGAATTTTGATGAAAATGTGTTTTATTTTGTGTACAAATAATGAAATAGAAAAAAGGTTTTATTTTCTAACTAAATTTATTTATTGCATTGATGTTAGTACGTTTTTAGAAGTTATTTTTGCACTCTTTTTTAGAATTTATTTGCCATTTTTAACACTTGAAAACCGCATTTTATATGGTATTACTAGGGTACATTTGTAAAACACATGGCTTTGAGTGAGGGTAATTGTATTGGGGTCAGGTCAATTTAATTGATTTTTCGTAAACAGTACGTGTTGATCGAAGATATGTACGGACTTCTGTAATTGTAAAGGCAGACTTTGCCTTAATATTTTGTTGGTTGGACGATAAAATCGAACGATATTCATTTAGTTCTTTTGAAGAAAAAAATACATTGGTTGTGATCTCTATTTCTAATAACGGTAGGCCAAAGCATTATTTTTTTTCTTGCCTGATTTTTTCTTTTTCTTGACTTTTGAATTTTTTGACGCGAATCAACTCGATTAGAGTAGGAACATACGGGCGCGAATCTTTACGCGAATCGATCGCGGATTCGCGTCGAAAATGCAGCCCTGCTGGGGCTCAGGTCACAGCTCCCATGTGGAAAAAAATTCCTATCAACGCTGTAAGATAACCCACTTTCCCCCCCCAAAAAATTTTTTTTTTTTTTTTTCTTTTGGGATAGCTGCCATCTGAAGAGTAAAAAACCATCATTGTAGAAGTCCCAAGGCATGAGGATGTTACAATTAGATTTTGCCATTGCACTATATGATGTTGTGCAGTAGCGCAGGGTGGGTAAATGGCAATACCCATGTATTCTTGGAACTTCTATATAACATCTACCCACTATGATATAGGTATGGTGTATTTTACCACTACTTGAGCATCTCCACAAAATACATGTGGAATGTAAATGTCAGTAAAAAGAAAATAGTCTGTTTCCCCTTACATGAACAGGTGTTGTGGTATCTACACTGACCTGCTTCCTCCCATCCTAAAATAAAAACCACCATCAAACTTGTGTGGGTATTTTTCTAGAGTTTAGGGGAATGACCCAAAGGAGTGAGGTTGGACCCAGTGCAGATAATGATCATAATTGACGACTTTGCCCCAGTTGTAACCCCTCACTTTAGGTGCATTCGTTAGTAACCAGGGAATGATTAGATAAGAAGTATCGGTGAAAAGTGTTACAATGTATGTGTGACACTTCAATGAATACCTGAAACAGGGTTTTAACTTTGAAGAGTAAGTACCCACATCCCATATGGATCAAAACATGTGACAGCATTCATGTGTGGTTTCAAGTGATTAGTCACTTCTGTTCAGCTCAATCAGCACTTGACTGCCAAAAATGTTATTGTTTGGTGGACATAACCGTGCATACGACTGGGTGGGGAAAGGGAAAGTTGCTCCCTGGCTCAAAATAAGGAGATAGGACCAACTATGCGTTTTCATCCCTCAATTTGGGGAATTTCGACCAATTTCAGGCTAAATTGGGCATTTTGAGAACACGCACTTGCGCATTTCGTCAAGTTCAGACTTAATTACCGGACGCCTTAGAATTTGCCCTTTAGCGGGAGACTGGAATTTACCCCCTCTGGATCGAATGCCCATTGGTACGCATGGACAAAACACCCCCTGATGCATTGGAAGCTGTTTAGAAATATGTGAAAAAGGTGCAGTGAGAGACTTACTAAAAGGGTTCAAATAGCCTTTTGCAAGCTAATACTACTATAAAAACAAACAACTGACATCGCTTGTTCAGGGAGGGCATAAATAGCTGATAATACGACCTTTTAATTAACCCCCTGAGGTCTAGCATCCTTCTTACAGTATCAGAGAATTGGTCCTCACAGGATATAACCACAGGGTTCACACTTAGGTTGTTGAAAATAGTGCGCCTACTTGGACGCCAATTTGTATTCCCTGAGTTGCAAAAGGCGTATTCTTCAAATTATATGCGTGGCAAGTTTTAACAGGTTTGAGAAACTGTTTTAAATGACTGCAAACAATCCAAAAATACAATTCCAATTCCAAAACTTAGAATGGGGCATATTGTAAGTGATTACACTGTGGAACCCTTAAACTCCAAAAGAACTGGGAAGGGGGAGTATTCGTGAATACCTTTGGGACGGTGGGAGAGAGGGTTAGTGACTAAAAAAAATTAAAAGTCGAAATTCAACCTCTATTAGTGCACGATTTGCTACATGTATTACTGGTAAAAGAATAATTATTTGTTCGAGTGAAAATGATTGCATATTGTGACTGTGATTTGTGTAGTTTAAGTGGCTACTTTTTGCTTTCCACCTAGTGGCAAAAATTTACTCTCTCTAGACCAAAGTTGCATTCCAATTTGGAAAAGGCGGTTCCATAGACGAAAAACGCCACTAATGTGAAGTTGTGGAACCCTTGATATAACATGGTATAAACTCCTAATTCAAAGATAACCATCGAAATAGCCCTTCTATATTCTGTGTGACCTTAGTTTGCTTAACAAGCCTCTGATTGGGCTATATATTACATCATATAACCCTTTTGAATAATTATACCAATACAAACTGACATGTAGTGCCCAGGGTTTTAAATTTTTTTCTGTTAGTACATTCTAGTTGTTGAATGAAAAGAAGGTCATAAGTGTATTAGCTGCCATATTGTCAGGAAGTCCTTCAAAACATACTATCATCCCGGTGGGGGGGGGGGGGGGGGGGGATCAAGTTGGGAAAGGGTAGGTACATATGTGCCGCCGATATTGGTCACATTTTCACCCCTTACTATTAACAATGGGTCGTTTTTCCTCACCATGCTACTATATGATGGGTAATTTTTTGAAGGGGGGGTTTTTGTTTTTTTTTTTTTTTTTTTTTTCCATTTTTTTTGCCTACTATATAAATGGGTCCATTTTTCAATTTTTGGTCGCAATTAATTTAATATGAAAATGGGTCAATTTTCGATTTCAGTAAAATCACAATGAAAATGGTTTGTGATTGTTTGAATTTTCGGCAAAGTTACTTGGAAAATGGGCCGATTTTGCTAATATTAATTTTTGAAGATTTGAAATTCAAAATAGCGGCTATTTCAGGTTCAAAATTTTGGAACCAAGTATAGAATGGGTCATATTTTTGAACAATTTGGGTCGCTATAAAACAGGGGTTCGATTTTGTTTACTCGGCGGATGCACACCGTAACCCAATGTTTTGGGTCGAGTACCCCCCCCCGGACTATCATGCCAAGTCTTGGTTAGTGCACTTGAACTGGTTCTTACTGTCTTTAGGCTAGTCACCTGAAAGGACCGTTTCCAGAAGCCCACCTGACTCAAGGAAGGGACACATGCTAATACATGGCAGCACACAGATGTATCACATGTAGTCAGGGAGGAATTGTGGCCACAGGGTGGGAAGGGGTCACAGACTTGTTATATTGATCGATTTTTGTCAAGATGAACTAAGCTAATATTTTGAGGGGTGTGCAAAATTTCGTTGCAGGGGCATTTTCTAGAAATCAATATGCCGCTATCACTCTCAAATCCTTCAACATGGCCATAAATTTTATGCACTAGATCAGGTTTTAAAAGCACGAGGAATTTTGGACTGGTTATTGACCGTGAATTGATCACACATTACCATCAACCCCAATATTGCCACCCTAACCGCCATACCCCTGAATCAGTCAAGTGACCATAAGTCATCAAGTTTTGTGATATAGGCATAATTCTAACGCTCTATAACCCAGTAGGAACTCTATCTACATGTCCAGTGTGTTAGCAACTTACTCTCAGATGGAAGCCAATAAAATATGGCTTCCTTTTTAAGATCTTTAAAACCTACGAATGTCATATATTCATAAACTGGCCGTCATTTGAATTTTTAATATGTTGTCAAAACAAATATACCAGATACGAGTTATTAATGCTCAAAGGCATACATCTCATACTATAATTTAAACTTGAAATAATAATTTTGGGCGTTTTAACTAAATACAATACAGATGTATCGTAATTATAGGTTTTAAAGAAGGTAAAAAGGCAAGCCACATTGGGCCCCCATCCCCATCTTAACATTTTGCATGTTAAAGAAACAGAAATCCCAGAGAAGGAATGTACAAATGGTCCCAAATACTTATCCCAGACCTTAATTTACACCTTTATTATAATAATTAGTTGATTTTTTAAACTTAAAATAATACTCATATAATGTAGGTTTATATTTTTAAAGGCGGCTATGTATTTGCTGCCATCTTTAATTTGAAAATGCATAACAGGAGAAATGGCAAATAATGGTTTCTAGTGCTCAAATACAGGTATCTCAAAGGTAAAGCATAAGCATGCATATAGCCACTGGAATCAAGCGTTAAACTGCCACATGTGCAGCAACACTTGGAAGTTGTCCGGAGCGTGGAAATTCATTCTAGATGTGTTAAAGTAACAATTGAAGAAGTGTATCTCAATTGTTTGTAAAGTTTGGAACACTGAGAACATATTTAGGTGCTCAGCATGTATTCAAGTAGCGTAAATAGGTATAATGGAGGTGTAAGACCATCCATTTAATGATCCGAGAGCTATGGACTTTGAGCAGCCATATTGGATTTTCGAGCAATGTAATGATAAAATTACAGTACCAACACTTTCTCGTGATTAAAACACCGGAGTCCGAGAAATATTGCCTCTATCGCGAAACTTACAGGAGTTTTAGAGTGATTTGGAACATGGTAGCAGCCATATTGAATTTTCAAAAATGGCGCTTTTGTAAAGATTTGTGCACAACCTCCAAAATTATTGGCTAGGTCCTAATAAACTAAATCTATCAATTAGAAAGAAAAGTCGACGCCAGTGCCATCTTCAGGTGGTGTGCCTAAAATTCACTGGACTAATGGCAGATATTGGCACTTACAACCTTCTTGCACTCCACATTATGATATTCAGAAGAATACTTACCTATTACTGATGTTCGACATGAAAAGGGTTGGGAACGATGTCAGAGTTGTTCTTGTGGAGAGCTAGGTTTGAGCTACATTCAGGGTTCAAGGGAGGCACTCCCAGGTCCCATCTAAGATCAACTTCCCATCTTGTGGTGGCAATCATTAGATTAGGTTTCCTGATTTCCAAAATGACAAGACTTAAGGTCTAGCGCACAGGGATGCTGGGACAGAATGGGTCTGCCTATTTAATGAAGCTCAGATTTCTTAGAAATAATTGTAGGTGTTTTAGATAGTCTGTGGGCACCTCCATCCAACAGAAAATACCATGGGACTGTACTGTAACCAAGCAGAAATTGATATGGCATCTGTTCGTTTCTGAGACTGTATTACGACAACAGAACTTCCACATGGTATCTTCATGGGCATCGATTGAACCAAAGGGGGGGGAAACAATTCTGATGAATCAAGGGGCGTAATCTGAAAATCCTACTTAGCATTTAGGGATTTGAGTCAGTAACAGATTGTCGGGTGTGTGATTTAAAGGAGGGGGGGTGGGGGGTGACTCCGATCACAACTGTCTCACAATTTACCAAAATTTGCAATTTTGGTATCAGAAGAACTTCAGATTGTCTTCATTACCCCAGTGAAAGTTAAGGCCCAGGGAAGCATCCTCTTCGGATGTTTGAACAGAAATGTCTTACAAATGTGGCACTATACCACCTTTATTAACACACAATGTCATTTATGAGCTATTTAATACATTTTGCTTCTAAATATCCAAACAGCTGGACCACTTTAACGTCAAAATTTGTAATTAGATCATCACCGCAGGGTGGCCGAATTTAAATAACGTTGATTTAAAATCAGCTGTTATTTAAAATCGCGATTTAATCAAATGGATTATTTTTAAAGCCACTGATTTAAATCACTTTTTTCGTTGTTGAAAAAAAATAATTGCACAAAATATTTGTTAAAGACAATTTTAATACTTTAATCAACTAACTTTATCAAAATAAAAGATTTTTTAAACCACTTTTAGCATCAGATACCCTATACATGGTTAGCAATGACACAATTATGTTTTAAAATTAATCATTGATTGAAAAACGTGAGTTGGGGGTTGTGATCAAATTAAAGTTTCTTTAGTTTCTTTTGTAATCGAATCAAAGTTCTTGTACGATACTAGTGAAACATATTACAGTATTACATGTCCCATATTTGACTACTAAAATGCCCAGACATTTCAGTAGCGCTCACTAGGATGACATTTTTGGTACGAAGTAAGTCTATTAAGAGGAGTGCTGGGGGGGGTGATAGATAATATGTTAAATCAAACTTTATTCCATTACCCACAGTATGAAAACAAAAAGTTTTATATGGAGGAGTTGAGAAAAGGTCTATAGGGCCAACAACACTCACCCACTTGGAATACATTAACACAAAGAAAGAAAGACACAGGGCATAACTATCAAGAAACGCACAGAAAAGTGTTAACTTTTAACACTTGTAAAAACCTTATGTAGAATAAAATCATCGTCAATACTCTTGGTTCATGTAGTGTGCTGGCGACTCTTTGCATGCGTTGTTAGTAAGGTCTCTACCAAAAAACAGGGAACCATTTTTTGGACATCAAAGGTCAGTAATTAGATATACCCCACATGTGCTTATGTGTAAGCCTGGATGTTTTGTTTTGGCTAGAGTGACCCGACACTCGGCAGTTCGTTTTTGTTTTTTTTTCATTTTTAAATAGCAATGCCCTAGTGAATTTTAAACCTAGGTTATTATAGGAGTTGCAATAACATGATTTTGTCACACATGGCGTAGTTTACCTCTTAAATTAGACAGTTTTCTTGTAGACAACTAAAAAAATTATTCTTTCTTTCCTTTGAATTCCACTTCATTCTTTTATGAACTATTGTGTATGTGTACAGTTGTGTGTGTGTGTGTGGGGTGTGTGTGTGGGTTGGCATGTGTGCATGTGCTTTGTGTGTGCAATTGGAAATTAAATGTAATGTAAAAATGTGGTGACAGAAAAAATTAAAAAGGTTTCAAAATCGTGGGTATGACAGCAAAAAATAATGTACAGGTGGGGGGGGGGGGTTCTCACATTGGGAGGAGGTGGTAGTACCAAGTAAGTCCCTCATTTTCAGGCTCATTTTCAGTTCCAGCATAGAGGTATTATATAGGAGGGTGCACCTATGCCAGCCGGTATTTTCAAATGTTCGTTATGAGCAATTACCAAATTTGAAGGGCTATATTGATCGCGGCAATTGATTTTCCCGGGCTATACTAGCGAAATTGTCCACAATGCAACACACCACAACCGCAATTTATAAACCAACATGGTGGTAACAAGGACGAGCTTTATTACGGACAGGTGCAGGGTAGGATTTTTCAGCGATTTCCGATTTATGTGATGTTTTAAAGCTGAGACTTTAGTGAATATCATGTCCATAAGCTTTAAATTAGCCTACATCGTTTCATGAAATACATGTGCTGTCAAAGACGCCGAATGCGAAAAATACGGCCAGAGAAAACATTGTGCTTCGAGTTATTTTTCTTTGCCCTAAAAACATACTGGCCCAGCTTGGCCAGCGCTACACCTTAGTTCATTGCACTTCTGAACTCTTTCTACATCGCTTTAAAGTGTTAAACCCCCGGTCTTGCCCGCAAAATATAATTATGATGCTATGAAAAATTGTCCTATTTTGTCACTTGCGGTAGGATGATGGCGTAAGATGTATGTAGAATGTTAACGGCAAAAGTCACAAAACGATCGGGTTTGCGGCAGACGAAAGCAACACAAGTGTAGAAATTTAAAAATGGCCGCAAGAAATCGATGGTGCCCTGGGGAAGGACCTGCAGAAATGTCTCGTCTCAAGACTTCCGGCGTAGGACGCCGGGTATTTCTCCGATATGATTTTTGATAAGCGATGATCACTCGCCCGTGCAAGAGTCGCATACCACACATGACATCAAGCCCTCTTCAAGAGCGTCTCAAAGTGGACAGTTCATTTTTTTTTTTGTTGTTCCCCCCCCCCCCCCCCCCCCCCCCCCCCCCCCCCCCCCCACTCCCCCCCCCCCCCCCCCCCCCCCCCCCCCCCCACCCCCCCCCCCACCCCTGGGACAATGCGGCGTGATTAGATTTCTTGGAGCACCCTCCTTCTCTATATTACCCTCTATGGTCCAGTCACCCCATTTTAGGATCATTTCCAGAGACCCTATTTTCATGTCCAAATGCCAATTCTACCAAATTTCTCAAAACCCCTCAAAAAGTAGCGGAATTGAGGGAGATCGACCAGCCTTGATTTTTTAAATTTCTGACAACCTAGTTTGGGAGACCCCATTTTTTGAGGCTCAAATCAGTCCCCCCCCGGTACAGGTTTATTATAATCATTCGAGTGATCGTTTGTCACCCGGAGTTTTGGAACATTCCATTCAGTCGGAGAGGGAAATGAAAGAATTCAAATGCACGTACATGCCACACCGGATTATTTGGGGACCCACTACGGTTATATAAACCCACTCACCTGCAATAAATACAATTTCATTACATGTATGGAAATGCACAATTGTGAATTTAAGGCCTGACATTCTCACCAATAAACATGATTAACAGAAGCCTGCGTTCATTGAATTTTCACCTCAGCAAAACATGGTACGGGGCAAAGATCAGATGAATGGAGTATAAGAAAGCCAGAAAGCCAAAATTGAAAAAAAAAAGACCAAAAGTTGCAGGAGATCCTCGTACTGACAAAATTTTGTCAGTACTTTGGTTTGACAGGTCCAGTGAATAAGACTTGGTTGACGGTGGGAATGTTTTCCTTATTAACTGGTTGATTTGGTGGGAGTTGGTGGTGAACGGAAGGGGAATGTCTATGTAAATGAATTTGCTTGATAAACATAGATCGGGTTT
Organism: Ophioderma brevispina; assembly: GCA_023653785.1. Taxonomy (NCBI): domain Eukaryota; kingdom Metazoa; phylum Echinodermata; class Ophiuroidea; order Amphilepidida; family Ophiodermatidae; genus Ophioderma; species Ophioderma brevispina. Next base: position 8,620 of record JAMKCH010012027.1, on the reverse strand, counting down.
AATAACTCTGACCATTGTGACCATATATATCAGGTAAACAGAGGATGTCGTGTTACTTCCTACAATTTTGGAAATTGAAAAATTGGGAAGATGTCAAAGGGAAGAAAATTCATTTTTCTTCAAAGTTATAATAAAGTTGAGAAAACAGCAGTTAATGAGTACTGTAAATAATTTTTACTAATCTCCCTGGCCTGGGCCAACAAGCCCTTCTAACCTCAATGTCATCTATATTTTATGTTTACTCCCTGATAACCACATACCTTAAGCATAAAAATTGTGCAAAAATTAGGTTTTTTAACCTATATTTCGTTAGTCTTGGTAGCGGCGTTTTGCTGCCCCTTGGTTGAGGCATTACTGAAATCAGTGGTTGACAAAGACAAAGTCAGTATGCCATGGGTGATGGAGTTGATGGTTGATGGGTGGGGGTTAGCAGGTCATTGAGATACAGGATCCAATGGGTGGGGTTAGGGTGGTGGAGACAGTGGTTGATGGATAGTGCGTTCAGCAGGGGATTTCAATTTGTTGCTAGTGTAGGCCACATGCATTAATTTGGAGCCCATTTTACTGTATTTTGTTTTGTTGTTCTTTTATTTACTGAGGAGATTTGAATGTTAAGACAAAAACAGATGATAGAAAGTTTTCAATTTTATAAGATATCCAAGTGATCCCAAAAATCATATTTTTGTTTTATAAAATAAGAATTGGATAATCAAGTATGATTTGCAAACTGTCTTGGGGGACTTGCGATTTAGCCAATTTGAGCAATTTCTGGAAGCCTTTCATTTTTTTTTGTAATTAAAAAATAAAAAAAAAAAATGCATTTACATTGTAGGTTTTTGGACTCACTACTGGGAATAAACCGTGATTTTTTTGTTTGGCCTTAAACAAAACACATTCCCCACTGGCTATAGGCCTATATTCCCAAACCTCCTTTTCGGAAAAAAGGACTACATACCTGACGATCACCGCAAAAAAAGGAGTGATAGCGTTATTTTTCTTGTTCGATCTAGGGGGAATTCCCAAAAAAAAAAAAGGGTCCGCTCAGTGATTTTTGAAAAGTGGAAAAAAATGCAGTTAAGGGACGTTAGGTAGGATAGGGGAATTGTCACTTAATTGGTCTTGTTTCACCTCATGCACAACTCAAACGCACAACTCTGGAGTAAGCCCCAGCCTCCTTGATGACGCTCGGTAATGTACCGGTACACGCCTGTGATTGTATTGTGAATTGCTCCCAAAATACCACCAAATGATACAATGCAAAACTGTTTTAGTACCAAACACATTTTCATAACAAATGGAACAGAAGAAAAGCCACGAGAAAATTACCCTCATCTCAACAATCCTCTTCCTTGCTCCGTACGTTATGTCCTTGTAGCTCTCAAAGCTGCAGGGACCCGTGGTACCAACCTCGGTTTTGACCACACCTGTGATAGAGCTCTCGTCATAACTATTATTACTTCTGAGGTCGCTACACCGTATCATCTAGCTTACTGCAGTATTGGTGGCAAAAGATTATTACAAGGCGTCGCCTCTTCGTGGCGCGCAACCGAAATGTACTTGGAAGGTGTTTATTTGTGATATTTCCGCGAGAGAGCAAAGAAGGGGATATGTTATTGAGTAGTGATGGCAAGTAGTTGTTTTTCATCTTATGCCTGCCGTATGAGGGATTCTTTATCACATTTTGGACAGTTGGTGGCTTTTCTTCTCTTGTACCAGTGGAGGTACTTCTTCTAATCTCTGTTATCGCAAACCGTTCGCTTTGCGAAAACATTCACCCCCCCCCCAAAAACCTCAAACTTCTGCAACTATAGCAGCAAATAGTGAAGGGAATGGTTTCAACCAAAACTCCAAAAATCTGAATTGCTTCAGGATGATGAAATTACACCACAAGTACAATTTCTGAAAATACTAACCACTCGCAAAAGTTCTAATTGCCTCTGGGGTTTAGAGGTGCTGGTGTCCTACGATTTGCTTTGAAGGATAGTGATATTGTCAATCTGGGTAAAGCAGCCAATTTGCAGGAAGGAGACGCACAACTTAATCCCTAGTATGGGGAAGTGGCTGGATTCGCATCTTGGCATCCGTGCTAATCGGTTATACTAGCACGATAAAAATACCCACAGCATATATGCAGGTATACTACCGTTACATCCTATGTTATCTTCATTCTATAACGAGTTAACGAGAATGCCAGACCCGTGACGGCAGCAGTGTGCTTTTCCTTCCTCGTATATTTCACATCGTCAGGATCGTTTACGGCAAAATGAGCATTCTCTCAAGTCTTGCGAGAGGGAATTCCAAGGAGCTATGGGCGTGTCATGGGCGTTGCCACTATTGGAATTGCTATCCCCTACTCGTGCCCACTCGTCACGGTACCCTGTTTAACCAAGGCGGCTTTGGAACCATGTGCACAATGATTGGACCAATAAGCATTTTGTACTCTCTTGCGTATGGTTCTTCTGAGAAAGACCGAAGGGAACTCCGCTCACACATAGGTGTGATGCACCAGTACCAGTGTTAGCGCATACAAATATCTTCCAAGAGTACTTCGCACCGAAACATTCCACTGGACTTCTCTCTGCAAGTCACTACACAGAACTTTATTGTAAGAAAGTTTGGCTAGTGGTGGAACTTTTGTCTCAGAAAACCCCTATTCCCATATGGTCAATTATATACATACAAGGGGCTGTGTGTGTGACTTATAAGAAAAACAAACCTCAGGTGGCTAATTTATGTTTCATCAACCATCAACTTTTTTAAATGTTGTATTTTTTTGTCTAATAGTTTCATACAATTGCGAAGGGAGTATACAGTCACCATATTTTTTCTGTATTTAAAGCCCTGTTAAAAGGTACTATCAGTGATTTGTTAGTATCATAGAATTTTATCGTAAAAATCATCAAAATCAGATTTTTGCATGGGTCTGTAACAAGTAATATTATCCTAACATACCCTAACAATAACAGACCAAAAGCAAGCTAAATAGGAATTTAATGTGGTTTTACTGTTTTCTTAATCACTACCTATCTGTGGTAACAGTGATTTTTAATTTTGGGGGGGAATTGACCTTATTTTGGTAGTGGGTGGGGGAGGGGTGGGCAAATACCAACAATTTGGAGATTTTAAAATACCAGTGGTTGGCCCAAAATGCTGATTTTTTTTCTGCCAAAAATTTGTGATTTTTTGGCACACCAAATCGCTGATTTTTTTTTTTTTTGGCCAAAATGCCTGTCATTTTGTTTTTTTTTCTCTTTGGTCGGGGGAGAAGGGCGGGCAAACGAAGGGCAAAATAAAAAAAGGGGGATCCAATGTCCCCCGTTGTGGCCCCTCCTGTGGCACTGCCACTGCAATAATGACAAGATTTTCACCAAATGACCGTTGCGTGAACCCATTAACTGCCACATGACCTTTGACCCTGTCAAGGTCGTATAGGGATCACAGGGTTCAAATGTGTGATTTTTTGTTTTAAAATGTACTTTCTACAAACAACCTGTGATGTTGACATGGCTGTGTCATATGACTCGACATGAGTAGGTGTCTATGGGGTGTCCACAGAATTTTTATCACGGTCCATTAATGGGTCTTTCTGGTCGAGGACCAATCTTCAAATGTATCGTTTCCTACAAACCACATGGCAATGATAACTGGTTTGGCATGTTACCTCGGTATTAACCAGTAATTAACAAAGATGTTATTGACGTTGGTATGTCCTCACATGTGACGCAATACGATAAAGGGTGTTAATTACTAGAAAACCACTCTCAGTAATTCATGTCAAAAGCCACTTTTGTGTACCTTGTTTCAATACAAGTGTGCTTTAAAAGACTATCTTAAGAAAAACATGTTACATAGTCATTCATCTCTACATTGACTTTTATTTTGATCACCCTGTATTAGATATCACATAACTCATTTCATATTTAACAGGCCTTGGTATTGGATAATTTGAAAATTTGCTGTTTGTTACTGCTTGCTTCTAATTAATGAATATTAGGGTGATCAGTTAATTTGAAAAAAATATATATTCGATGTTAAACCCTATATGATTTTTATCCACCCTGTAATTATTTGGTTGATTTTAACATCCATACAAATCTTTGAAGTATAAGCTTTCCAAAATGCACAACATCCTAGGGGTAAAGTGTAACTCAATAAAAGTTATGGATATTGAATTGAACTTGGTGTAGTTTGTCTTATTTTTTGTGGGGGGACCCTTTCTAGGACTAGTTCATGACATCCATATGCAAGGTACTTTGGTCATGTGACCATGCATATGAATAGCTGCATATCTTCACAAATTGTCTGGAATGGGTTTCAAAGTCGTAAGAGGCATTAGTGATTTTAAAACAATATATCTGCTACTTGCAACATTGCATGGTCCGCATACTCTTGCATATTAAGCAGCTTGAGACCATTCCAAATGTGGTGCTCGAATGATGGTTCAAAGTTATTAAGGGGGAACTTCCGGTCTTAGTGGGTAAAAATATTTAAAAATTCATATGTTGTTATGTAAGTAGCATGGTCATGTGACTCGTGCATATAAGCAGGCGTATATTAACCATTGGCTGCGTACCATGGCCTTTTTGGGCCACAGAGCTCTAATTACACAGCTGATGCACAGCATGCTTACAATTGAACTTTTCATTGTTTTCTGAATATTTTTGTTTGATTTTAGAATCAAAAATATATACCTCATGACATGGTAGGATTGGGGTAGATCTTATTATTATTATTTATTAATCTTTACCCAGGGTTACCCGATTCGCTAACCGCTGTTCTTATACGGGCCACTTCATCAACATCTTACAAATATTTACAACATGATAAACATATGAATACCACTAACACATTAATATCATAGATATTAAAATCTTGTAATTGCACAATGTTATATACAAAAGTTTAAAATAACTCTTTTCATACAAACTAACACATACCACACAAACGTCACACTCATACAAGCCGCACAAACACACACATCCACCGCGCGTACGCACACGCACACCAAACACACCACACACCACGCCACACACAAACACCCCACCCACCCACACACACAACCCACCCCCACCCACAACCACACACATACACACCAGTTATTAAAATAGTATTAATGTTAAAAGGCACTAATTAACACGGTAAAAAACCAAAAAATCACGCACCATTACAGATCAACGAATTATAGGCTCACACGATGTAAATATTCGCACGGCGATGGCACAACCATTTATTTTACATATATTATTTGTTTAAAACATTGCACACTCAGTGAGTTCCACGGCAAAGTCAAGCTGTTCATACACTTCCGAAGAAAATTGCACATGTGATGGCATAATTATTTACACACATTATTTTGTTTAAAATTTTTTTTAAAACACTGCCAACTTGTGAGTTCCGTATGGCCAAATCAAGCTTGTCCATAATTGACCCCATTATAAGAAAAAGAGGACTTTAAATACTCAGTATAGAACCATTGAAAATGTGTGGAATAGCCAAATGGCCAGCTTGCAGCTTGCCTGGTATTTATGTTTTCATACTAGAATAATATTTGGAATCTTTTGCAAATAAGTAGTTGCGATGTTGTTTAAGCATTTATACATTAAAACATTTAAAGTACGTAGAACGATTAATAGCGAATCCCACTTAAAAGTGGAAACATAACATTTAGACAAGTGAGGAGTTAACTGACAGGTAAGCCTTGCGCAAAGTTTTTGTAATACATTCATTTGTGAACATCCTCACCGAACCTCCAAACCCAACAGTACTCAGTAGTCCAAGTGTGGTTGAATACGGCTCTTGTAAAGAACATTAAGAGTGGTGATCAAGAAACCACTTGAGGCTCCTTAAGAGTGCCATCTTGTTAAAAACCTTTTGCAACCACACTGTTGACATGATTATGCCAAGTAGTTCATTGTCAATCGTGACACCTAGACATTTAACATTCTTGACTTTTTTTAGTTCACAATTATTAATTCTACCATTAAAATCATCACTATTTGCCACCGTATCTTGAAACCACTACCAATGGCATTACCCTTGTTTTGTCTGTGTGGATGAGAATTTGTTACATTTAGCCCATTCATTAAGTGCACAAAATCGTTAGTAAAGTTTATAAATCACATTTACATTACTACCTCTAACATACAGGTGTGTGTGTCCATCAGCATCATTGAGACTTTACCATGTCTTATAACATTTGGCATATCGTTTATAAAAATCAGAAATAAAAGTGGGCCTAAAACTGCCCGTGGAACTCCAGTATTAATTTGAAGGGGATCTGAAATAGAACCTTTGAAAGACACCCTTTGAATTCTTCCAGTTAGGTAGATTTCAACCATTTAAGGGTAATATCTGGTGCATTGATTTTTACGATCTTTTCAATCCGAATGGCATGATTTACCTGTATCGAATGCCTTTCTAGATTCTACAAAGGCCCGACACAATCATTTTTGCCCATTATTTTACTGAGAGCCAGCCATCGACCAGATCAACTAAAGCCGATTCGAATAATGGCCAGAAAAACCTGATGGATGAACATTCAGTTATACATTTATCATTAATATATGCATAAATATGTTTTATGTACTGCTCTCTCAATAATCTTACTTACAGCAGGGAGTATAGAGATGGGCCTGTAATTATTAGCATCCTCTAAATCACCATTTTTGTAAAGTGGGGAGATAACCTTATCTTCTTTCCATAATTTCGGAAGATTCCCATGACAATGACAGATCAATATATTTTAACTCTCAACAATGATGAGGTCTGCCAATTTCAAAATCTTCCTAATCATTCAGAAGGGCTTCAAAAACTAGTTGAGAAATTGGAGTTTTATCGCTTGCACAACTTTTTTTAACTGATTGGCCTAATAAGTAATACACCAATAAGGGATAAGCAGCGATATTGCGAGAGAATCGAAAAATGTGGAAATGCATTTTTTCACTTAAAATCAAAGAGAAGTTAGATTACAATTCCATATGACTACCTTTAACCCTAACCTGAACCGGGTCGTTTTGCCGTCCAGACGCCCAAATGCAACGCAAGGCAATCTATTTTTATTTTTAACCGCCCAGATCCACGAAGCAAAGTTTTGCGTTTCATTGCATCTCGGCCGTTTTTTCCCGCACAGGAATAAGTAGGGTAAAGTCAATAACGCCCAGATGCAACGAAAAACATCGCGTCATTTTCCCGGAAGACGCCCAAAATGCAACGAAAACTCGTCGTCATGTTCCCGGAAGACGGCCCAGATGCAACGAAAACCATCGCGCCATTTCCGGAAAGACGTCCCAAATGCAACGGAAACATCGTCGTGAATGCCATAAAACAGGATATCAATCATAAATAAATAAATAAATAAACAATGATGCGTACTGCCAACTGATCTGCATGAAAGTGGTAAGCTTATAGTTCGCATCGGAGTGGCGCCCTATTACGCTACATCATAGTCCCGTGCGTGGCGCTATTATGCTACATCATGCTCCGGTTTACTTCATAAGTTTTGCATAATTAACCCAATAGCTTATCGAAAATGGTGGCTCTATCACCCATCGAAATCGAAATAACTGTCATGGCCTTTGTACAGTGTCACCCGCCTGATGAAAAGCATTGCGCCTTCTGCGGGCAAAACCGTCCGAAATGCAGTGAAAAGCATCGCATCATTTCCAGTAAATAACGGCCCGATTCAACGAAAAACATCGCGTTCAATTTCCGTAAGACGGCCCAAATGCAACAAAAATTGCGTCATTTTCCCGGAAGACGGCCCAAATTCAAACGCAAAAAGCATGGCGTCATTTTCCGGTAAGGGACGGCCCCAGATGCAGTGAGAGCCAATGAGAGTCATTTGCGCGACCAAAAATAGTTGTTGACGCCCAGATGCAACGAAAAGCCATTTTCCGACCGTACCACGTTTTCGTTGGATCCATTGCCTCTGGCCGTGTTCGTGGTTAATGTTTGGAATGAAAACACAAAATGTGACGAATGACGTATTTCAAATAGACATACAGTGATGGATCTCAAAATTTACACTAAACACCTGATTGCGGTTTACATCAGGTACAGAATAACAAAGATCAATAATGTTTGTTTTTATTGGTGTCACATATTACTCTTACTAAATATGTGATATCACATAGAAAGGTTTTTGATCTAAGTCGGAATTTTGACACCCCTATAGAAATACAGAAATAACTAGAGCTCTGTGGCCATAGGCCACTGGTACACAGCCGATGGTAAATATGAACCCATGTCAAGCATGTCAGCCTTTGACCCCATTCAAGCACATCTTGGTGAAGATCTGAAGCCCCTTTAACGGGCTTTATCTGTCTTCTATAGGCTGAGATATAGTCATTTAGTCTCAGTTTATTAGCATTTTTTGGCAAAATTGACCATTTGACCCCCTTACTGACCCTTTGACCCGATATTAAAACAAACCTATAGACTCGCAAAAATGCATTTTGCAGTTCAAATAAAAAAATTCTACTATGCGTAGTTCTGGAATAAAAAAATTTCCCCCCTCTTAAAATTTTTTAGCTCAAAACCGGAACTACCTGTAAATGACCTTTGACCCCCAAAATAAAATACCCTGCATACATCGGCTAATATACATGCATATCTGAAAGTT
>JAMKCH010012026.1:0-48628 GCA_023653785.1 Ophioderma brevispina | reverse complement strand
CAGAAGGAAAAGAGTATTGCACAAAAGTGTTTAAAATGAGTAGAGTTCTATAGAGTATAGCGCCATGTTTTACTCGTCAACTGCAATAATACTCTATTTGTATTGTCAACATGGCCAAGGAGAAGCCAGCTTGGTGCTTTTGATACATACTACTTGACGATGTTTGCACTTAACTGTGCATCTCCTTGTAGAGGTAAAACAATTGCTTCAAATCAACCGGTAGAATGGCCTAAGATCTATTGATCTTCCCCACTTGGAATTAATTTGTGGGGTTATACTGTATACCCGAGTTTATACGAGGGCAGATGATTCGCCGTGTTGTTGCACTCATGGCGAGACAATGCTCAGCAGTATACTGAGCGTAATGGAGACCATGTGGACGACTAGGATTCGAAATCTCTAATTGTCTTGTTTTATTGTTTGAAAAACTGTGAAGAATGTATTGGTATCATTTTTTCATATTGCACTTGTCCCCTTGAATTGTCTTGCATGCAGTCACCCAAACAACCTTGAAGAGTTATAAAAGTACTTGAACACGAATGTTGAGTGTCATTCTGTTTATAGGAAGAATGTAAGAGATTCTAATTTGAGATGGTGGTTGTTGCTCTTGTTACAAACCACAGAGACATCTCTGGTACTAAAGGTGTGTAGCATCGCATATTGTTAAAGGGGTTGTTAGGCGCAGACATTGTTTAATATTTTTGTTTAATATGACATATTGATAAATAACATCACTTGCATTCAGTATAGCTAGATTGCACCTTCTATAACGAATGTTGACTTTTTCACTCCATGTGTGTGAGAGAGTGAGAGAGAGTGTGTGTGTGTGCGTGCGTGTGGTCTTACTAGAGATACATTGTGGGAGTATTTTTAAGTATAAAGAGACATTGTGGGAGTATTTTACATTGTGGGAGTACTTTTCTTACATTGTGGGAGTATTTTTACTAGTTACTATGTTACGAATTGTCCTATAGCGGAATAAACTGTAATCTAGTATTGAGGTTTATTCCGTAAAATAGTAGAAAAGAGGATTTTTCTAGTTTGGTAACTATATAGGCCTGCGGCGCAATCCTCTTGGCTAAGAAAAGTGAGAAAAACTAGAAAAAAAATGAAAAAAAAACTGAAAAAATCTAAAAAAATGTCTAAAAAAGTGTCTTTTTAAGAGAAAAATCTCAAAACTATATAGGTTTGAAATTCTTCCTTTTATAGTTTTGAAAAAGTGTATTTTCTGAAAAAATGTCTAAAAAAGTGTCTTTTTAAGAGATTTTTCAGTAAAACTCCCACAATGTAGCTCTTGCAAGTGTGTGTGTGTGCGTGTGTTTGTGTGTGTGTGTGCGTGTGTGTGCGTGTGTGTGTGTGTGTGCGTGCGTGCGTGTGTGCGTGCGCGGGAGTCGGAGAGACCTTGTCCAATATATAAGCGTAAATAATGTAATATTCCAAGAGCCTATTGCAATATGTACGATGTTGTGACACCGAAGATATCGTGTTGCTTTCAGGTGACAAGGAATACAATGTAAAATTCCATTTGCAAACGGGAAGATATTATTAATTTCTTTGATATATTAAGTTTCGCACAGTAATAATATTCAGGCCTTAACTTGCCTACATCAATAAGCTATTATGATGGTTCCCCTGATTGTCTTTTTTCTATCGCCAAATGAATTTGAGACCTGACTTCCCCCCCCCCCCCCCACTTTTTTTTTTTTTTTTTTTTTTTTTTTTTTTTTTTTTTTTTTTTCCTCATCCGACCGACCCTAATTTTGGAAATCAGGAAAAAGTTTTTTTTTTCTTTTACTGTACAAAAGAATACCGACCCTAATTTTTGATAAATTCCTAAGAAGTTTTTTTTTCAATTTTAACTTTCTGAAACGTAAAAAAGATGTTTAAACAGTTTCTTAGCATGTTAGTTGGGTTTCATAATGTACAAAGATGCATTTTTGAGTAAGAATCAACTTGATTTTTAGTGTTTGATTAACTTTATTAATACAAACAAACATGTTTCAATATAGTTCGCTATATACATATATAAAAAGTCTTCTATGGACAATCAAACATTTTTTTGCCTTATTGGGAGCATATCGCATTATGATATTCTATTTTATCACCTCGAGATTAAAGTTATTGGGAGCATATCGCATCTATCATATTCTATTTTTATTAAATATGTTGACATTTAATAAGAAGTATCAGCATTTGTTATAGAGCCATATCTGTAAGCACGTTCAATACAATCAAAAATAAGTAAATGTATTGGATCAGTTGGCATAGCTAAATTATTTAGATAGAAAATGTATATATTGCTATTAGTGTTGTATTCATGTTGTCATGCTATATGTGCACCTTGTTTTGGACCCATCCCTAGGTAACGGGTAATGATCCAATTTGGGGGAAAAAATCATTGTATATATAATTATAATGCTATATTGGTTTATTTACCATGTTTCTCTTGGTTACCTTATAAAAATGTTAAAGTGAACTAATGTTAAATATAACGTTCAAATCACACGTTTGTTTTCATAAAACGTCACAACATTGGAAGATCACCCTGTATTTCTCGAAAAAGGAAATCACCTTTTGAAATGACAGATCATTATAAATAAGTAGTGAAAACCCAAAGCGGTAAACACCATAAAAAAAGACAAAAACTCACCTTAGATCATTCATTGAAACAAAATACAATTTAATTCTTTATCAACTGACGTAACTTTGAAGCACGTTCCGTAATGTTCTAAATGTGATTGCATTGCAACATATTTAAAGTAAATATCGGGGACATGTCTCATGTTTTGAAAATTCTGATATTTATCATCATTATAAGAATATTCATCACAATATATGAATTATTAAAGGTGATTCCTATATCGCATTTGATTCTTTAAATACAGGATGTCCCAGAAAAAAACACCCTAATAGCGTCCCTAATTCAGTTTTTTTATTAAATATTTATGTAATGTATGTGTACGTATTTGCAAAGTATACATGATTAGCTTTTCAAAACAGCAAATCACATTCGATTAGTCTAAATTCACTGGGCTATGTCCATTTCAATAAAATCATTAACTTGTAGCATGTAAGGGATGTGTGCATAAAAGCAGCCTATTTGTGTTACAAGTAAAACATACAAAAATAATTGACCACAGTTCAGTCATTTTGGACTTAAATGGGGTTGCTGTTTAAAAAAGGAAATGTACTTTTCAAATAAGTGCAAATAATATGCATAAATGTTTAATAAAGACCTGGAATTTGGAGCGATTTTAGCTGCGTTATGGTATGTTAAAAAGTGTAAAAAACAAATTAACACAATTCGATGATGATGATGATGATGATGATGATGATGATGATGATGATGATGATGATTGATGAAACATGCAATATGTTTGACATTGTCATATTGGAGGTACAAAAGAAATATTTCAGAAGAAAGTGTAGAAGAAAAGTGTAAGTAGTAAACGTAACTAAGAATTTTGAACCGTTAATCTTGACCAGTTGAATGAAAACCGAAGTGCTGACTGAAAATTCTAGGGACCCAAATCTTTGTGTTGATATCAAAGGTTCAAACCGAAGAAGCACTTAGTTCATTAGTATTGTTAAATGTTATGATGTCCTTTGCATATATGTTCAGATTTTTAATGCTCAACGCCGAGTCGGGGATAAAATTAGAAACACGCCTTTATATGTGGGGTAGGTCTGACTCATTATTTCGTTGGGATGGTGTTAAACGGACAGCAATTATACCTTTGTGGTCAACTTCCCAAAATTAATAGCCATGAAAACTGACACTGAAATTAGTGCGTTATTCAAGTAAATATTAACATTTCCCGTTCCAGAATTGTTGCACTGAATTTGTCAAAAGATTCAATTTAACACTTTGTAAATCACGGAGAGAGATGTCCATCACCGTTCTTTTAAAGTCTGACTCAGAGATTTCTGAATATAATTTTTTAATATAGTAATTAAAAATATTCAACTAGAACTAAAGATAGTCACCTAGAACGCTCAATTCCAAAGTTTGAGATGAATCGGAATTTTCGTTTTGATGCAGTAAACATTTATATGTATATAACAGTGCCATAGGATACTGTGTATAACAAAATTTCCGGATCCGGAATTTTTAAACAAAGATGTGATTTTCTATATGAAGGACTTCAATTTGAGCATAGCTATTTCACACAGTGATTAGTATATGGACAAGCATTATGTACATGCAAAAAACACAATTTGTTTGAAAATTGAGGGCGCCCTCATCGGGAAATCTCTGAGTCAGCCTTTAAATATTTTTATTTTGTTAACAATAACAAAAATATTTTTGACATTAAAAAAAAAACATCTGATCGTAACATTTTGAATTATATCTTTGTTAAACATTCTGCTTGTGCGAGATACAATAGCTATCTCTTACAAGACTAGCCACAAAATGTATTTGGCATTTTTTTTTTTTTTTTTTTTTCACGTTTTGAAAATTCTGATATTTATCATCATAAGAATATTCATCACAATATATGAATTATTAAAGGTGATTCCTATATCGCATTTGATTCTTTAAATACAGGATGTCCCAGAAAAAAACACCCTAATAGCGTCCCTAATTCAGTTTTTTATTAAATATTTATGTAACGTATGTGTACGTATTTGCAAAGTATACATGATTAGCTTAGAAAGGTTCAAACCGAAGAAGCACTTAGTTCATTAGTATTGTTAAATGTTATGATGTCCTTTGCATATATGTTCAGATTTTTAATGCTCAACGCCGAGTCGGGGATAAAATTAGAAACACGCCTTTATATGTGGGGTAGGTCTGACTCATTATTTCGTTGGGATGGTGTTAAACGGACAGCAATTATACCTTTGTGGTCAACTTCCCAAAATTAATAGCCATGAAAACTGACACTGAAATTAGTGCGTTATTCAAGTAAATATTAACATTTCCCGTTCCAGAATTGTTGCACTGAATTTGTCAAAAGATTCAATTTAACACTTTGTAAATCACGGAGAGAGATGTCCATCACCGTTCTTTTAAATATTTTTATTTTGTTAACAATAACAAAAATATTTTTGACATTAAAAAAAGAACATCTGATCGTAACATTTTGAATTATATCTTTGTTAAACATTCTGCTTGTGCGAGATACAATAGCTATCTCTTACAAGACTAGCCACAAAATGTATTTGGCATTGAAAAAAAAATAATGTAAATCCGCGGAAAGACAATTTCGCATAGGTAAAGGTAAATTGAGCTCTATGTATTGAAAACCAGAAACTGGAACAAAATAAAGCGAGACAAGAAAAAATAGACTAATTGAAAGCCAATGTTATAAAGACCATTCCACACTCAAAGGATATTCTAAAGCCAGCCACCGTCCATGATAACTGTATTTATAGTAGATTTATAGTGTATCACCAGTCTCTTCTACTGCCAGAGTATGGAGTCACTCTGTGCATGGTTTTATACGACAAGGGTTGAGACTTTCTCAAGGCTGTACCCAATCAAAAGTAGATTGTTAGGAAAATTGAAAAGAAAAGAGATGTCGGTCATCGAACCAGTAACCATGCATGGGTGTTAGGGCTAATAAGATCTTTGAAACTGTTATTGGTGATAATGTTTGTACATAAACATAGATACACGTGGCCCCGGATCAGCTTACTCAGTTGAATAAAATCCTGACACCTCCACGACTATTACCAATGACGTGTGGATACGCTCAGAAGAAGCAGCTTACTCCCACATAAAATGCTTAGATGTGAAGCAAGTTGCTCTGATTATATTTTTAAATTGCAGCTTCCTCAATAAATGCTTAGAGTGAGCACGTGCTCCTGATTATATTTAAATTGGCAGCTTACCCAACATAAAAGGCTTAGAGTAAACACGTGGCCCTGATTGTATTTTAATTGACAGCTTACCCACATAAAAAGGCTTAGAATGAGCATGTGGTCTACTAATGTTTCTAATTTTAGTTGTATTTGGTATTAAGTTGAGTATTGCTTCATTTATATTGATGCTATGTGGTTTCGTGTTTGTGGTATAGTAAAAAAATAAGGAGAAATCTGGCACGTAACTTTTACATGTGGCCTGCTCTAATGACACGAGGAACTTTCTGAAAGGTCGTTTTTTTCTTTTTTTTTCATTCCAAACTAAAGGCCCATTTTGAAAAAGAACTAAGTGACATAACCTTATGAGCAATTTCGATGCGGTTTTCGATTTTCATTTCCATCTGAAGACTCCCTTTACAGCGAATCATGTTATGAGATTGTGGTTTTATGGGAAAGTAGTTTGCCCAAATTTGGTCTGCGAATTATGTTTTTAAAAAGAGTCTAAATCCACTTCACACAGAAAATAAAAGAAATACATAGAAAACTTTTGTTTAAAAAAATCAGAGAGTAAAACGTTATTCTTTTCTTCTACATGATAATAAATTTATATGAAATGATAAAGTGCAATGTGATTATGTTAAAAAAAGGTGATTTTTTTTTTTTTTTTGTATTTGCCGAGTGCCTTTAAACTCGACTTTTATTTAACCGTTCAACAAAAACAAAGCAAGTTTACAATGACAAAAGTGTATTGATAAAAAAAACACATACACACAAAAAAACGCTAGAGCAGAGTACCCTTCCTTCATACACCCCTATCCTCCTGAAAAAACATGCACTAATCAAAGTTACATATTTAGCTTGTTTATCACCAGATCCCATTTCTTATAGTGAAACTCAACTTTGTCCTTTCTTTGGGCGATCATTTTTTCAAGCTTGAAGGTCTCACGTAAACTATTATTCCTAAACTTACTGAGAGATGGACGCTCGGCTGATGCACAGCTTTTATACATACATTCCTTAAAAATAAGAATCATTTGATTCACAAGAATGTTGTTTTCGTTACCATCAAAAATCCCATACAAAATATCGACTAAACAAAGAGTCGGTAAAAAAGTAAAAAAAAACCTTATCTCCTGCATGAGGTTAGAGGCTATATCACACTCGTAAAAAACATGTTTCAAATCACACCATAGGTGACAAAAGGGACAGAGTCCATCAGCCCTCAGCCAGCTCTGTATAACCATGAATTGGTGGGGAGTATCCCAATAAGAATGCTAAACTGCATCACCTCAATTTGCTATCTAGAGTCACTTTAAAGGTTAAACACATATGCACCCTAATTGACTTTCATTTGAGATTGAAGTGCTGCTTTAGAATGTAAGTACTCGAGGCCTCACGCAAAGGCATTAAATGGTCGAAAAAATCCCTAGAATGGATGACATAAGATCACTAACACCATTCTTTGTGACCCACTCAGAACTTCATCTTGGTATTTAACTTTTTAGTGGGCCTAAATGTCAAGCCATAGATAGGGGATCGACTAAAACACATAACCACTTCAAGAACTGGCCCCTATGCAATCCTTTGGACATGAAATCCAAAAATTTGCCCTTTATCGCAGAAGATTCACATATTTTATTAAGCCACGGAAGAGACCAGTCAGAAAGTCAATAGACTTGTGGCCTATTAAAATAAACGATTCTTCCCAAATACTTTGGTTCTGGATATCGCTTGGAGTACTAGGTGTGGTTTTACTATACTGCTCCACACTTCTAAAACCTGGTGATCAAATGGTGGAAGTGTGATTGAAATTTAGACATATCCAAATTTGTACGAATATCAATGGCCCCCCTCTTTTCTTTCAATAACTTCCTCCAACCTGCATTAAATCTGGTTCATGGAACGTACACCCAGCATTACATTTTGTCTTAGTACCCTTGCGTTAAGATTGGAACATCTTTAGTCCCCCTAACTCGTAATCAGCTGATACCACATTTTCGCTTAATCTTATCAGGACCATTCCATATGTACGAAACACAATTAGTATTCACTTTCTTTTGAACAAACTCAGGCATTGAAATCATAGAAGATACTTACCAAAGTGAGAAATGCCAAAGGATTTCATATGGTAAGTTTCCCCAAGTGGAGATAAATCCCGTTGTTTCCACGAATTTATAATACAACTCACTTGTCTGATATTTAATCAGCATAATTCAAGACCACATCAGGCCTATCATCCACATAAGTGAAAAACAAGACAAGAATTTTTTATAGTTTCTTTCCAACACACCTCAGTGGTTTCTCATTGCGCCCTCTCTTACTACCATCCACATAACTTTCAGATGTATTTAAATTTACTTTCAAAAACAGACCTATTCACTTTCAAAGACCTGTTCATGATATCACGTACAGAGTTGATATCTGATGCAAAACAAGTAATGTCCCTCACCTAATGTCATCTTTTATCCTCGGTATCAGTAGTGAGGTGATACGTGATATCATTTGTTTTGTTTCTAATATGAATAAGTAATAACTCCAGTGCCAACACAAATAAATAGCAACTGTTGGATCACCCCTGGCGAAGACCCCTTTTGATTGGGAGTACCCAGTTGATAGACATTATTCATACACAAGACGTTAGAAGCTTTAAATATCTTAATACATCTAATAAACTGACACTACCCAAATCTCTCCAAACCGTAAATAAATAATTATGATCAACCGAATCATACGCCTTTTCAAAATCAATGTCACGTAAGATACTGGGAATTTTGCTGCCTAGTAAAAAATAAAACATAAGATCATGAACAGTCGATTGAATCACCTATAAAGCGAACTTTACAACCGCAGCTTGCTTCCATTCCTACCAACTTATTTTGCCAGAACCTCTTGGAGTCTGGTTGCAATAACTTTCGATTCAAATTTTAAACATCTACATTTATAGCTGGGTTATGGGGGGGCGCTGATACATTAGGGCAAGATAACTTTGTCTTGCAAGCTTTTAACCTTAAAGTAATGACACCTTGCTTCTGCTATTACTCAGCTCCCCCTTTTCCATAGAAGCATTAAAACAATTTACTCAAAGATCCACAATTAACTGACCAAAAAGTTTTATAAAACTGGCTGTTAAGCCATCATTGCCAGGCCATCTTATTCGTCTGAAAGGTTTTGACAGCACTTTGAAACACTCAGTTTCATAGTGAACGGGCCATCACATAAATTTTTATCATTTTCACTACACAGGGATCTCTAATTATCTAAAACATCTTGGCATCCTTCCGTCAATGTCCACAGAATGAGCTGAATATAAATTCACTATAAAAATTATAATCTCCTTTGGACACTTGGGCCTATCAGTCAATTACTAGCAACATCATTATTCCCACGTAAAATTGTACTTTTAACTTATTTTGCTGGCTCAAGATTCAAAAAATATTTATTAGTCTTTTCCCCGTACTCCACCCAGTCAGCACGCACTGGTAATTATCCCCTGGGTGAATTTGAATCGTATTCCTTCCAAATGATTCTTGGCTTCTTGCCATTTTTCCCTTGTAAATTAGAAGGGGTTTACGATTTAAGTCACTTTCTCTGCTTCATTCACAATCTTTTCAAGATTACTGATATGTTTCTTGCGTTGCTGGCTAATTTTTACCAAAACATGTTAAAAACCTCTTATTTCATACTTCCCATAGCACCCTCGGGTCTTAATATCCCGATACTCCCGAAGCCAAGTGCCAAAATTTGTTCCAGGCCTCCAAATTCCGTGGTTGTGACAAAAGAATCATTAATTGTCAAAGAAGGTCCCTCTACAGTCTCAATATTTTTAATTAACATGCCAATTAATTGCAGAAGGGAATCATAATAATTGCTGGAGTAACTGATGTGTATTTATGTTTCTCCTGCAGGGATCCGACCCTAACCAATAGTCCAGCGACTCTGTATAAGAGGGCTTTGTTGCCTCCATGTATATTGTCTCCTGAAAGTTACGCAACTCCTCCAAATATCATTAACCATCTCGTGGCAACAAATTCATAAATAACCCCTACAGTGGTGTTGATTCTTCTGCTCCATCCATTCTGTCTAATGACAATTCAGTAAATATTTAGATCGACACAATAATACTGAATTAATCGCACCATTATTTAGCTCAAATTTTTATTTTTAAGGCAAGCAAAAAATCAGTATGTCCCCAGGGGATTACTATAGGTGCGTAAAGCGTTTACCAAATAAACTTACGTTATTAATTACTGCGCGATGATATACGACCTGATCATCGACCCTTTTATGAACAATTATCAATGTCAAATGCTTCCTAAAAAAAGCAAACCCCTCTACTATTACTGTGCCATGCTAAGCGTCTCATAACCCTTCAGCAACAGACCATCTCTTTTCACAACTTCCATGACACTGTTGTTTCCTGAAGAAACCCTAGTCATTTTTTTTCTTATTCATCAGTAAAAATTTTATTACGTTTACATTTACTCTGCACCCCTTGACATTTCAATAGAACATTTAAAAGCATCCAAGTTACTTTGTTCCGGGATAAGCATTTTTTTCATGTGTTATGTTATCAACTTAGCAAAACCTTTACATAGGAAGACAGTATAGTGTGCTGGTTACTCTGCGTATACTCAATCACAATAACATTGACAAGTAGCATACAAAAATTAAAAAAAACACCAATATTATTCAGGTCCAGTGTCTTAACAAATCCGACATCACAGTTCAGTTCCGTCCAAAGAGGTGACGGACTCTCAGCTCATTAGTTTCAGAGTCTCACTTGCCACCCTCGCGATTCATCTGGCAGTTTTTTTAATGATTTCAAATAACCAGAAAAAGTAAGTGTTGACCATATACGTGCAGCTTGGGAGTTCCCACCCCAATTTATCATGACGGAAAGAGAACTCACCACAGGTTTCAACCCAATAATTTTCATCGATACGGACAATCCAATAGCAAGTACTCTGTAAACAATAACATGTTAACAGGTGCGTCCTCTCAAGGGATACGTGTGGAATGCCGAGTAAAGTTAAAACACGCAATTTCATCTACGCTTACCCCGCAAAGCTGCTGCCTTAAATAACATGCTAATAAGCACAATACAAGCTGCTATCTACAAACTTACAAAACACACAGCCACCACAGGCCACATAGCATCCACACATGCCCCGTGAAAGGAGACACCTGAACATGTATCTTGTATGTGATTTTATCAGAATTTGGAAAAGTGCACTAAGGCTCTTTTGGAAATTAACTCTTCATTTAGGTATGCTTACAAGTTATAGGCAGACTAAGAGATTTCCCTTGGATGTCGTCCTCAATTTCTAACAAATCCTGTTGTTTTGCATATACAAATCACTTCATGTAAACAAGCATACCCTTGTTATACGTAATGCAATTCCGGATCCTGATTTTTGATATTATTATTATTATTGTTATTGTTATTATTATTATTATTATTGTTATTGTGATGATGATGATGATGGTGATGATGATGATGATGATGATGATGATGATGATGATGATGATGATGATGATGATGATGATGATGATCGGTATCCTTTGGTATTGTTACACTGGCAATGAAGGTTTAGCACATCAAAACGAAAATTCAGATTCATCTCAAATTTTGCAGGTGACTATTTTTAACTTTAGTTAACCATTTTTTAAAAATTAATACACAAAATTGTATTTTCAACATCTCTGACTCTGCCTTTAAATGGGCATTTCGTAATGTATAGACTTATCTCAAACAAGATGAAATATTAGATGAACAGTTGGCTGTATGTATGCGTGCTTGAATTTAATAGCAAAATCCAATCGACACTGAAACAAAACTGAACTCATTCCATTTTTGTCACTGGTTATAACTTTGACCGAAAACCTCTTGCTTAAATCATGTATTGTGAATTACGTAAGAGGTCTATAGGTCAAATGTCAAAGCTTTCACAGAGAAAAATTAATACTCACAATAGCTCAAGCAGTGCAATCGCATATGGTGGGTGAGAGAAATTCTTTATTGAGGTAAGGTCATTATGTCATTTGTTAGTTACAACAACAAGGTTTCCATTTATTTGGCTATATTGTAAAATGTGGGTGGTGATAGAGGTCATTTAATGTCATTAGGAAGCGTGGAAATCCCTAGGATCAACCAACTATAATCAGCCAGGGGGTTCGCAGATTTTACTTATTGTATTACTACTTGTCCATCTCATATTTTAGTTTGGGTGGTTACAACAATATTCACTAGATAGAACAGCGCTAGTACTTTAATCATGTAACAAATAAAACCCATTTCTATTTCTCGAATTAGTCAATGTGCGCTCTTAAACGACAGAAAATTTACCTTTTTCAGGTTTCATTATATTTTGATTGTCTCATACCTGGCAATGTGTTTCAATAATATCAGACCTAATGTGTCTCTAAATGGACTCTTTACAACTGACCTCTTTTTCTGAAATGAAAAAAAAAACCTAACCCTTATAACTGGCTTATTGACCTTGACCCTAACATAGCCGCACACAGCACTTAAAGGGGCAGGACATTTTAGAAACAGATCTTATTTATTTATTTTTAACCTTCGTACATGTTAAAATAGCAAAATAGAATAGACAAAAGTTAACTTTATGCGCAAAACTTCCTTTTTTAGTAGCCATATTTATTGGCCATAATGAGGCACGTCAGAAAACGGGTGAAGAGCTTCATACAACTGGGAGGCCTTATGGGTGATGTCATCCTGTTTACTCCATAGTATTTCCGGTTGCCAGTACTGCATACGGTGATGCACCTAACAATGGATTTGAACGGACTTGACCAAGTGGCAATGTTGACGAAACAGGTTGACGTCACCGCGGGATGTTGCCCGATGTTGTTACTCTTTAGGAAACGTTTTTTCGGTGTTAGGCTGAGTGGGTGATTATCATGCTAATTAATAAAAAAATTAATAGAGAGATTTATGTTGATACCAAGTTCGTTAAATAGTACCAAAAAATGTCCTGCCAAGTATCATACAATTCAACCAACCCCCGGGAGCCATCCATTCCTTCCGATATATTCTCAACAATTTACGACCTCGGATTGCTTTAATGCACGACTACCTGACTCCATTTAATCCAATCGATTTTTAATTAAAGGAACATGTGTTAAAGACCACTTTGATATTAGAAGACGATACTCATGATAAGCGGGGGAAAAAGCGTATGATTATACGTCATGGACAAGATAATTATAGTAGATTTCAAAATGATGGAGATCGCTATCATCTCATTTAAAGTTTTAGGTCTGCCCATTCATCGTGAGAGGTTAGAGGAATTATTTCAATTGCCACAGGTAAAAAGGTCTGTGGTACTCATATCAACGTACAGTAATATTTTATGCTGTATGAAGATTGTATTTGATTCAAATCCTACTTCAAAAATTCAACCAGGGCGTTCAAATAAAACTATCAAAAAAAAGCAATCATTTAATTAAACGCTGTTATTTAAACACAACCTACCATTGACACTGTAAAATATTATTCATTACCACAGCATACATTCTTACATCAGTACACACATAACGCAGCATGGTTTTTATTTGGCCATACTTGTAAGTACAGGAGATTAGTGCTAAGCGGATTAGCGGATTATGACTTCCTTGACATCCTTGCCAACCATGGCATTAGCCTTTATCATTAACAGACCATTATAAGAACTGCATTCATCAGTTTCTAGTAAGCCAATGATGTGTAGCTATTTTGTACAATGACCTTAATATGCTTTGTAATGGCGACAAAGGCCTAGTTTCCACATGGCTGAAGATTGAACCCTTAGCCATGTGGAAATACGCAAGAACTCTCGCTTAATTTGAAATAATCTATAAACATAAATGCAAATTATAATATATTGTTAATCTAAGAATATAGGCCATTCCCTGTCCAAAAGCGCAGTGACAATTTATAATTTGGAAACCATTGAACTAGTTGGTAGATGTAAATGCACGTATGAGATTCTGGTCCGAAATCCTGGTCCAGGACCATTTTTTCGGGCCAGAATCTCACATTTGCTACCACTGTCATTGCTGTGGAATCTTCATTGAGATCTACGTGCAGTCCGTCCATAGGCAGTTTATAGGTATATTTTATTTATTACTTGAGATTCCAACATTTAAACTTTGTAAACCACTGTATAAGATATTTTAAAACTTTTCTGTATGCTGGCAGAAATATTGATTACTATATACATAGCTTCTTTACCAATTATTATATAAAGGTTACGTGCCATTGTTAATCCGAATTTGAAAACAGTGAGTTGTGTTGGTTGTTCAATGTAATAAAGTGCATAGATAGCAAAAATAAAGAATGCGTCCGTGGTCATCCTTCGCATTCAAACAGTTAAGTATACGAATGCGTAATAGAAGCTTTTAACATTTCTTAAATTTCTAATATCAAAGCAGATTTGTGCCTAGCACCCGGAAAAAAAATGCGAGAACCGGACGGGAACAAAATGCGTACACTAAAAAAATGACCAATAAAAATAGTTTACTGTCCTACTCATGTACAGAGTATGCCTGCCCTGCATGAGAAAGATCAACCCATGCCATGAAGCTTGACCCAGCTTTAAATACCTCTTGCCGGCTCATCATATGATGTCTTCGTCCAAGAGAACTTATATAATCGTAGCAGGAATTGATCCACCACACGTCCATGGAAGTGTAGCAAGCATGTAAGAGCGCAGCTGTCAAGTATCTAATGAAAAGCACCAATGTCTGGGCAGAGACCTGCTGGCAACCGCCTCAAGTCCAGAGAGATCTTCTAAAGCAGAGCTCAACCCCTTGGAAAAGGCTCTAAGGAATTTAAGAGAGTCGCCTTGTGGAAAGAAAGACTTACTACCAGCCAGTGAGCATGGAGCTGACTCTTCATGGCTGAATGGCGATGTCTCAACATATTGAGAACCGGAATTGGCTGGTCTAAGGTTTTCCTGCAAAAATGGGGCTACCTAGAAGCAGATCAGGATACTGTTTGTGACTGTGGAACAGTATCACGGACAATGGAACACCTCTTGGTCTACCCACTGTTGGAGCAACCGTACATACACATGGACCTTGTCGAATTCGGGGTCAAATTCAATGAAGCAGCCAGACGATACTCGTCTCTGGCTAGAGTTATTTGAGAAGTTACCACTGTGTTTGGACTTGATAGATGAAGATTTCTTAATTTCAGCGTAAGGGAAGTAAAAATCCACTAGAGAATAGGCGTAATAAGACATATCAGTATGAGCTTCACCAGGCTTGATTAGGGTAAAATAAGGCCGTGCACATAGCCTACGGAGCTACCTGACAACTAACTTAGACCCTGTGAGATTATTTGATCCTGCATTTATGATTGTGATGTAATTGAGTCAATTGTTTTCGAAATAGCATGAAACAAAAATTTGAAACATGGTTTGAGGCATAAACTTAATTATACAGGTAAAATGATGCATAAGTGTTTGTTTTACCATGCAAAGGAATTTTAGTATCAAGTTTGTGCTTACGAAAACAATGTGGACATTCAAGTTAAAATTATGGTTGGCCATTTGTACTAACAGGTGCATGTTTGGTGCTGTCATGTGGAACATGTATTGTGTGTGGAGTTTGTGTTGAGAGGTGGTGTGTGATAGTGGTTGTGATTGTTTTATTTGTAGAGATAGTGCGGATGTGAACACAGTTTGGGGGATGGGAGGATTTAGGTTTTGAGTAAGTTGGTGAAATGGTTTAAATGAGTAGGCATGGATTAGTTTTGACTGTGTAGCTGGAATTACATGTTACAGGGGTGGAGCAGATAAATTAAGGAGGTCGGTTAGGCGAGTTATGGTGTGAGGTTGAGTTGCTATGTAAACAGTGAGGTGTAGGTGGGAATGGGCGGGTTAAAGGGTGTGTGAATGGTGTTGGTGTAAATGGTGTGTGAGTGGTGTTTGAGTTGAGTTTATGAGGTAATGTTTATGATCAATAATTGAGGGAAAGGTAGATTGTTTCTGTGCTTGTGAGTGCAAAGTGCTTTGACCTATTGCATGTATTTTAGTGTGGCGCCAGTCGAGACTGAAGATAATGCTATATTTGAAAGCAGTTTTGAGGTATAGAGTGTTAGGTAGTTTACATTAAGCTCGAGGTAGTGAAGGGGGTTATGTAAATGTCCGACGGGTGTAAATGGAGATGACGCGGATGTCACTATAAAATTGAAGTTGATTTTGTGTAGTATTTGCCATGGGTGGAATGTCCCAAAGACCCAGGGGTAGTGTGCGAAATTATGTGATTAATTAGGCCGAGGGTACGGTTGACGTGGTGGATGACGGCCATTTGTAGGGAGGGTAGAGTTGCAAATTTTAAGAATACTTGCCTGTGGTCGATTGCACTATCGAAATTAAATTTTGAAGATTTATTTGTCAATTACTGTATTCAATGAAGCTTTTGTACTAGGCAATCAGATGACTGAATTTTATGCACTGCTGTAATCTATTTATTAAAGACGCAACTTGCATGGGTAGCGCCCATCGGATTGGAATTTTCTACGTTTCCTCCTTTCCAGTGAGCACGCAGTCCCACAATAAGTTAATACTGTGCTTTACAGCCCACCGTGCGTAATTTATTTATGGGCGAGTTACTGTTTGGCCAATTGGCGAGTTACTGTTAGACCATGACCAGTGGGCGAGTTATGGGCGAGTTACAGTTGGACCAATGGGCGAGGTACTGTTAGACCAATGGGCGAGTTACGTTTAGACCAATGGGCGACGTTACTGTTAGACTGTACCAAATTGTATTATACGTGAAACGTCAATTTGATGAATAGTCTAGGAGTACACGTAGGGTAGGATGAAGGCAACATAGGAACCCCCACAGCAGGGCTTGTGGGCTAATTACTGTTAGACCAGTGATCGCGAGTTACTGTTAGACCATGGGGCGAGTTATGTTAGACCAGTGGGCGAGTTACTGTTATACCAGGGCGAGGTACTGTTAGACCAATGGGCGAGTTACGTACACCCAGTGGGCGAGTTATGTTCAGACCAATGGGCGACGGTCTGTAGACGTACAAATTGCAATTATAAGCTGAAAACGTCACTTGCTGTGATATAGTCTCAGGAGTAGAACTAGGGTCTCTATAACAATGGAGGATGGGGGAGGGGGGTCGGTAGGATGAATCTTCTCTCTTTCAACATAGGAACCCAAGCAGGGCTTGTGGGCTAATTCTTCATGGGCAAGTCCCAAGAAACAAATGCGGCACAACGAACTCATACCTCAAGAACACTGGGTGGGAGGTTTTTGAGTTACGAGCTTCATGGGCAGGAAATAAGAATTAAAAACAAATCAAAAGTTAGAAAAAGCCTCTAACTGGAGGGGGTAAATACCACCTTTTATAACACGTCCCTCGGTGTTGTTTGCTTTAAAAGGTGATGTCTGGGCGGCGGGCAAATATCTTCAACTGATGGACTCACAGAAACCATTTGAAATCCCTTTAAATGGTACTCGGGGTCATAATTAACACCATTTATTATTAAATTATTTGTTAGAAAGATTTAAAAACTACACTAGTCAGTTTCATGAATGGGCTATGAGGCAGTACCAAAGCATTCTGTTTGTGACGTTGTCAATCCATGCCCTTTCTATTAGAGTCAAATGAATGGATTAAAAAATATAGTTTTTAATTTTTTTAATTTTTTTAATTTTTTTAACCCCCCTTTCAAAAAATTACTATTAATAGAATAAAGCAAAACTTAAAACAATAAATCAATAAACAAAAACCAAGTAATTGGTCTAATCATAACGCGACAATTGGGTCAACATTAACTCGCCCATTGGTACAACGTAAACTCGCCGATTGGGCCCTAAAGTAACTCGCCATTGGTCCAACAGTAACCCCCCATTGGGTCCACAGTACTCGCCCAGTAAATCGCGCCCATAATCGCGGACTAACCATTACCTGTTTTAGAGTGATCGCTTCTGGTCAGTGATCGCCTCCACTATTCAGTGATTCGCTCCCGTCAATCACCTAGCTCCGCTAGTTGTGAATTAAATAAGAATTTACGAGGTCCCCGTGAAATTTGTTGATGAAGTGTAATGTGCGGTGATGATGTGAGATGAATTTTTGTTTCTTGTAATTATGAATGCCTCGATTTGAAACGAAATTGTTTTTCGGAACAGTTGGCATCAGAATTGAATGCTTTTGTGGAAAATTAGGTATTTTGTTTTATCATGTATTGGGAAGACTTAATTTTAAATTGTGCTTTTCAGGTAGAGATCGCGCACTATTGTGGTGCTTGAGTTGTGCTGCTCGTCAATGCAACCATCCATGGTATTGGCAATATGGGTGCCAATTCAAATGGTCAGTGTGAAATCGGTTTCTACTGAAGGGGCATCATTGTTTTTTTGTGTGCATAAGGTCAGAGAATTTGGTATATCTGTGTGAAGTTTGTCCATTCAACATAGACTGCCGGCCAATGAGGCAAAAAGTGCTCAGAAAAGTTTTGACGGCGTAACTTGTTACAAACATCCAACCATGCTGGATTGCAGCCTTCCTCATGCGGGAGACATACCAATAGGTATGAGGTGTGGCATTTTAATTGTGTAATTTGGGGGAAAAAAAAGGCCACAAAAGGTCCAAAAATAGTCAAAAAATAGGTAAATCAATCATATTACCTTCGTTCTTCAAAATTTTGTCGGGAACATGTGGGTTTGTAATCCCAAGTGGAAAACAAATGACGGTTGAAGTTGCTAGTCATTCGAATTACATATTTTGGGGTCAAATTGGCCAAGACGACACAAGGTTCATAGTTCCTCGACGACATAATATTCTACAAGACAAAGGTTATTCTACCCAAAGATGGTCTATATAGATAGAGAGAAAAAGTTACGTAATCTTTAGAATTCCCCGTCTCGCATGTTTTGCGACCACAAAGAAAAACATAGAGTACCAACAATAGAAAGCCAATGGCTGCCTCCGCTCTTCCACATACTGTGGGTGCCGCTTTGCATATACACTCATCGGTAGTGATACAAATTAATGTATGTGTAGAGGTGGCCAGGTGTAAAAATAGTGTACCTGGATCAGTGTGCTCAAATACTCTTTTTCATGGCACGCCAACGTATCAACTCCCATGCGCAAGTTTCTGCGCTGTATCATCGAGTTTACCCGCTATATGTCGAGTTTACAGCGCGTGAAACTCGAAATACAAAATACATGATTTAAAAAAAATATGTCCAAAAATAAATCATGTACCAGAATAAATCATGCGAGTTTTATAAAAACTGGACATTGGGATTTTTTTCCACATGTGCAAACTGGACATGATTGTTTTTCAACATGAGCAACTCGACATGATTTTTTCTCAACATGAGCCAAACTCGACATGATTTTTTCTCAACATGAGCAAACTCGACATGATTTTTTTCTTTTTTTTACACATACACCAAAAAAATCATGTCGAGTTTCCTCATGTTGAGAAAAAGTCATGTCGCGATTTGGAAACTGGACTGATATGTCAAAAACTCGCCATATAAGAGAGGAGTGAATCCGATGTATAGAGGGCAAAATGGACATATAGCGCTGTTTATAATGTAAACCTCGACATTTTAAAGCTGCACAATCACCATATGGCGAGGAAAACTCATACCAGAGCGGTGAAACTCAGACATGCGGGGGAAAATCGCCATGATTTGATAGTGGAGCGGAAAACTGGATTGATTTATATCAAACTCAAATATAGAGATCACAACTCAGATGTATAGAGGCACAACTGGACAGGATGCGCTGTAAATCGACATATAAGCTGCACACTCGACATATGCGAGGCGAACTCGATACATCAGCGCGGTGATTGAAACTCGACAGGAGCGCGGAAAAAACTCGCCATGATTTGATACGTTGGGCGTGCCATATTTTCTCCTAAGGCATGCGCGCTTAGGGTTGAAAAGATGTATTCATTGAAGGGGTTTATTTAAATTAAGACGAATGATGTGTCATTTCATTCGTTGTGTGGCCATGAGGTAGGACAAAATTTAAACACCCAATACAGCCAACATCCAACAACTGATTTTGGCGGATTGTTTGTATCGAATGACAGTATGTGTGTATACAAGCACCCAAAACTGATAATTATTTCCGTGAAATAGTCAAAATGTCAGCGCCAAGCACCGGAACGACTGGGTTTTGAATGCGTTTCCCCCCTTGGGTAATATCTTTTAGGACCACCAAAATGGAACAGAGCAACTGTCATGATACGCTCACGTATTACGGTGTGGAGGGCTCGCGGATGGTGACCATTTGAAAAATGTCATTCATAATACGTGTCCAAATTACTGTAATAGTGCATGTTTATTAAATTAAAACCAAATTCATAGCTAGGCACATTTAAAAAGGTTTTAAATGCGTTAAAGAACAGGGAATGAAGACCAAAGACACAGAATGGCGGCCATTTTGAAGGATTCAATTAGGAATGTTGTCAAGAATCAATATCTTTCAAAATACCAACATTGGTTTTTAGTATATGACATTTCACCTCTGCCAAATAATTACTTACAAAAAAACCCAATTCAAATTGGCGCTTTTAATCAGTAATTAGTCATTCCAATGCACATTGGCGGGTCATTTTGTTGGAAAGCCCCTTCTTAGATTATGCACTGTAATTGATATGTGTTGGGTTTTAAAATAGTATGATACTTGTGATATGAAATGAGTGGAAAAATTTGATAAAATGCGCCAAAAAAGAGTATTTAAATCGCGAAATGGGTTAAGAACGCAGTATTGACACCGTATACCCAAAGCCTAAGAATGTGTGGCCATTTGGAGTATGTTCCCCAACGGGGGGGATTATGGGTAATGTTAGGTTGCTATGGTCAGCATGCCTATTTCTAAAAAATACCAGCATTAAAGTAGTTAAAATTTCATAATACCAGCATTAGTTGTAGTATTTCACAACTCGCCCCCATCAATTGCTCTACAAAAAGCTCAAATTGACCTTTTAGAAGTAGTCATTCAAATTAGTGGCGGATTTGACAAGAGCCATCTTCTCGGTGTTATGATCACTGTAAGTGATCACAGGTTTACTTATAGCGTAGTGTAATGATTGAAAAGTAACTAATTAAAGGGTTTCAAATAGCGATTGTTTTAGAAAAGTATTACTTGAAAAGAGGAGACCCACAACACACAGAATGGTGGCCATTTTAAAAAAAATAAAAAAAATCATAATAATATTTTTCCCCCAAAGGTAATTTGGGTTTGTGATGTTTGTCAGCACCCTACTTGTCCAAAAATACAAAAAATTAGCTGGTTATATAGTACGCGACTTGCCACCTCCTCGCTATTTATAGGAGGCATTTTTGGGCCATATAATCTGCTCAGCCCTATTTAATGCGAGGAATAAAAAAAATTACAAATTGTGCAAACTGTAGAGGTCATGGTGCATAATTCGCTTCTTATCAATCTGTGATATAAAACTCACAGGATGTTGTTTTTATCTCAAGTCGGAATTTAATACGCACGTATAGAAAAGTAGCAGAATCAATAAAAAGTAAGTGCCTTGTTTTTAATTACACGGATTTCAAGCAACCCACTTGCAGGTAGTTACACATATTAAATGCCAGTAGCAAAAATACCAATATACGGAAATTTGATGATTTTCGATGTTTCGGATTAGCAAATCGTTTTAAAGAGACACGAGACATTTCCAGGGAGAAGCGCATTTGTTTTTTTTTTTTTGAGACCAGGATTTTTGCCATATTTGGAATGCTTAACCAATGTATTGGATCACACCTGAAGTGACCATAAGGCCGAATACGGCCGTTTCAGTGACGGATTTAAGAGTCAGCAGAGTCAGCAGTTGCTGACAGGGCCCCCTAAAATATTGCTCTCAGGGCCCTCAGAAACCCCCCATATTCGCATAATAAAGTGCGACATTGCTTCGCTTCGCGATCGCTAAAGGGCCCCACCTTAAGCTGCTGACAGGGCCCTTTTTCCTTAAATCCACCACTGCCGTCTTTATGTAATAAAATGATGATTTAGTTGAAGCATGGTTTTCTATAGGGATGATTACGATAGCAGGCAAGTTCAAAACAAAGTTTGCGGTTTTCTTTTGTGCTTGTTTGTCCAATAAACCTTCGAAACGTTCTCGGTAGGTGGTCTACAACCGATCAAGTACAATTCAAGAAAGATTCGTATCCTCAAAAAATCTCCACTGTCACTTTAAATTTTCCTTGTATATATGGACATCTTGTTTACTTCTACACTAAACATTTTTTTTTATTTTTACTGAGAAACACCTATGCCGTCACATGTATTCCTTGAATACATTCCATACCCATTTATATCATAATTTTATTGTATCAGGTTGATAGGAGCTGTTGTCTTCCTGTCAACTCTTTGAGAGTCAATTAAAACCACATGACCCAAGTTGCAGCTGCAATTTAAAATTATGGTCACATATTGACCATCTTGCAAGCATGATTCCGCAAGTAACAGCCATATATTGTTCTGATTTTTTTTAAATCTTGCTCACAGAGAATGACAATGGCTGTGCTTGATTGAGCTAATCAGCACCATGTACACTCGTTGAACGTCTTTGACTTGGGTAAGCCGCCGCCTTGTACAGCAATATTGCCTTAAGTAGTATTTTAAAACACATCCTTCAAACCTCTAGAGCAGCTATATACAAGGTGAGTAAAAAAAATGATCCTGATTGTGTCCGCCATATATTTAACATATGTATCATCTGAAAGGTTAGTTCATTGTCTTTCATTTGCTACAAAGATCATTCACAGCGGTTAGGTATAGACCGAGCTACAGTCGTTTGAATAAAGTAGTCGGTTTTGTGCTCTGTCCACTGATTCACAATGAACGGCGTTCGCGGATCACCGAACTTTAAGTTTATCCACCCTTCTACGTACACGTGGAGACAGTTACGTGGTTTCTCTCCATGAGGGTTTTGATGACACTGAATTTGTGTTGAAGTGGATGGTGAGATCAGTGGCGTAAAGGGCCTGCCCACTCTGAGGGGGCAAATTTCCCCGTCTTGGGAAATTTTCCCTCCCAGGGGGGTCAAAAGGCCAATTTTTCCCGGTCAGAGGGCTAAAAAACGGCTGATTTAGCATGATTTTTGCATATTTTTCCCGGCCAAAGTCGTCAGGGGGCACTGTGCCCCTTGCCCCCCGCCTGTTACGCCACTGGGTGAGATTGGATATTGGTCTGTGTGGGTTTTCTTTCTATACACAAGTAATTTGGTACTGGGCAAGGTTTTCACGAGGAGGATAAAGTCACGGAGGAGAAAAAGATCAAAGTATCTCTCAAACAATGTGGATACCCTGAATAGAGAAAGAGAAACCCCACTGCCAAAATGACAAAATCTCGAGGCATGGTCGTCCTCCCATATGTAGATGGACTGTCTCAACGTGGCAAGAGAATTTTCCTTAAACATGGTATCTCTCTTGCCTTTAAACCACACCAAGCTCTTCGCAACCTCTAAGTCTACACTAAAGATAAGAGGGACATAAGCCAAACACCAAATTGTATATACGAAATCCCCTGCCGCAACTGTGAAAACTTACGTTGGTGAAACCTCACATTGGTGAAACCTCGCGTTTATTTGGGACAAGACTGAAAGAACACAAATCAGAAGCTGAAAAAAGCATCGAGAAAGCATTTACCCGGGTCCATCTACCACTGGATAGCCAAACAAATCAACAATCACCGATCACTAACCATGTCATAGGCTGGGAGAAGGCAACCATCAAAGAACGTGAGCAAGATAGATTTAAAAGACACATAAATGAATCAATCTGGATTAGAAAGCAGGGCCAACAAACCATTAATCTGGTGGATGCGATGCTTTCATTGATGTTGAATCGTCCTCGCAGTCCCATAGTGGGACCTGAACCGGATATACTCTGTCCAGTTCGAAGTACGAAGTAGCGACGCGGGCATAAACTTCAGACAAGACAAAGTAGAGTTTTTTTCGCCCCATCTGATTATACCTGTTGATTTAGAAGTCGAATGTCACCGTTAACTGTCAGTCTCCAATTACTATAAACCTTTGGATAAAGATCCGACTGCAACCCATTAACAAATTGTTTCCTGGGCCATTCAAATGAGTTATATCATCTGAATTAAAAAATGCATTGTCTCCCAAACCTAAACCAGGGAGATTCTATCTCCTCCACAAAGTACATAAATCATATGATACCTTTCCAGTTGGTCGACCAATCATCAGTGGATATGGGACAGCCACAGAAACGATATCTTATATGTTGATCTAGAGTTGAAACGTCATGTCCCCACTCTTTCATCATATGTACATGACAGCAGTGACTTTTTGAGACGATATTTAGTAAGAATCGGTATATTGGCCGCCATTTTGTTTTAAGTTAAAAATCAGGGTGGCCCAAAAGCTTATTTTATATAGTGATTATGTGGCAGGAAAGTAGTTTAGTTATGACCTGGGATGTACCTGTCTATGAGAGAAGACATATATGGTCTATGAGTAATAAAGATGCTTTCTTCAGTACATAAGTTGCATGTTTTGTTTGAAGTTGAATAAGCCTTAGCTTTGCTATTTTCCATTTGATGAAGAACTGTACATTTTTCTCTTTCAGTTTCCAATGTATTCTCTCACAGTTGCGGCATTTCGTCTTTCCTTATTTTATAAGTACGTTAATGTTATGTGTGTAGAGCTATTCTACGTTACAACTCACTGTCAATCAACATTAGTTTCCGCCCAAGCGATGTGCGAGAAGATCATTTTAATTGTTTTCAGAAAAGAGCATTCTATGTGCTTCAGCATAATCGCTTACCGCATTTTCATAGAGCGGTAGGAAGACGTGAAACTTACAACCGTTAAACAACACACCCGGATTCCGAAATTATTCCTTATTCTTATGGTGAAACTAATCTGCAGCTGTCATCCTCCAAATATAAGACAGTGCCCTTGGGGGTGACTCAGTATCATCTGATACCCGTTTGGCTCATGGGAATTGATTGAGGACAGTTTACTTTGCATCGAAATACGTCATTAATCTTTTATTATTAAAATTAAGGTAAGCCTACAATTTAGCATTATTTTGAAATTCAAATGTATTTTTTTTTAATTACTGTAATAACAGAAGGTTATGATGCTAAGTTTCTTTCCCTACATTCTGATTTAGGTATTTTACTTTTAAAGGTCCCAGGAAATGGGATGATAAACCTACTACAAATCTTTACGGGACATTCCATTCCAATTAACAGGGCTAGAAAAAAGTATACACTACCAGTGACATCATTTGTGAAACTATTGATTTTCAGTCAGTGTCATGAATAGATTCACACCAGTCACCTGGAATTTTCTATTACTCTCTGAAAAATCAATAGTTTCACTAATGATGTCATCACCAACCCAAATATTGAATGGTTTCTTGTCCCTCCTTGTAGACTTGACACAAACACATCGATTCTATTTGCATTTCCTGGGACCTTTAATGGTTACCACAGCTAATCGATCTCCGTGTTTATGTGGTATCCACATAGCTCCACATCTCCCCCACGTTTATTTTTTCACTTTGATATTTTTGTATCGTTGCAAAGAAACTGAGTGTCCCCCATGAGAGGGTGTCCTAGCGACCATGTCAATATGTACGGAATAAACCGTGACCTTGTAGACGAGGCCATTTGGGTACAGTCCTGAAACGAATAATGCGTACAGCACTCTCAATGGAGACCATAATGGCTAGATGGGTGGTAGAACACTCAGTCACATGTGTGCAGAAATGAAATAAATTGATTGATTGGTTGAATTGATGACAGATGATTTGCATTCATTAGCTTTCAAAAAATATGAAAGGATTTAGTGCGATTATGTATATCTAACAAAACAAAAGTTGGCGACGTTAAAACTCCACCAAGTTCCAAAACAAGAGTGACAGCCAACTATTTAATAAACATAAAGAGAACACCAAGAAATCTCAAGTGAGTCTGCCCCATTGGCAAACATGGTCCAATTTCTTGTATTCCGAATTCCTTTGTTGAGAACGCTCGTCATAATTCGTAAAAAAGGTACCACTCTTCATTAGACCCCATTTGATAATGGAGAAACCAAGAATATCAAAATTGAGAGTTTATATCAATTTATTGTACTTATTGTGCTGTTGCTGGGATAATTTCTTCATTTTCCCACATTTTTAGAAAAAAATGAGTAAAATATTTTGTTCAAGTAGGCGATAATAAATTGTTGATTTAAATTTTGAAACAAATAAAAACAATCTTTGGAAAATGCTCAAAATTAAGGAAAACTGTCATTTTAGCGATATAATCTAAAAATGTATAACTATGAAAAGGGAAATGAGATTTGTATTTATTAATTAATTAATGAAAATCAGCTGATAACCTTAAGCTTAGAGCAGAAGGTGTAATAAAGGTGGTTTCTAAAAAGAGGACTAACTTTAGTACCAAAACGTCCATTATTTTGTCAAAAGAAAGTTCCGTTAAAATTACTATAAATTGATAATTTAACGGATATAGTATCGTACAATTAGCACAATACGAGGTACAATATAGAGTACATTTTACGAAGGGCTTGATAGTTTTTACGGTAAAATACGTGGCAATTCAATAGCCACCGTTTTACCTTAGCGTTTACGGAAACGACCCGTTAATTTCTACAGTCAGCATATAAAATTGTCGTTTAAGCACAGTCCGTTACAAATGTATGGAACTTTATATCTGAACAGGTAAAATTTATTTATAACACATAAAAATATTTCTGTCATTTGATTGGTGGATAAACAGTGTGTCCCAAAAAACGCAACACTTGGTGTCAGCCGCAGTAAGTTTTGAACAAAAACACATGATTACCTGTTCTTTATTGTAATGTAACATAGTACTGTTAACTAACGTCCCTGAAAAAAATATAGTGATAGAGTCAATTGTTTTTAAGATATGACTCCAACAATCAAGTAACCCGCAGGACCCATTTACCAAAATGAGGAGCTCGTAACCACAAGATGATGAATGATTAACTCTAATCCAATGCCGTCTAATTTGGACAATACGAAGAGTTTGTTGATCATACATTCCTAATTCCATCTTTTAAGTGTGTTAAAATGCATGTTTATTAGCTGTTATTACCAATGGAAACATTCATATGTTAATATCTATGTTGCAGCACCTGTCTTTAAAAAAAAAAGAAAATGGTTGTTGGACTTAGCGATTCATATTAGTGGTTCTGGGCGCAAAACGTGCAGTGCCGTATTTGTAATTAATAGCGCCTCAGTTTGGTTAAATGGGTCCTGCAGGTTACTTGATTTCTGGGGTCATATCTTAAAAATTATTGACTCTACCTTTATGAACTTTTCAGGGACATTAGCAAACAGTCCCATCTTACCTTACAACAGAGAACAAGTAGTCACATGCTTTTGTTCAAAACTTATGGCACCTGTCCCCATGTATTGCGTTTGTTTTGGGGACACACGGTATATCACGTGACCTAAAATATATATTTGAGACTAGTTCCCCAAAATTTCACGAGAAGGAAAAAAGTTCCCATAAAAAGCTACTATTTCCCCCATCACGGGGAAATAGTTCATTTTTATGGGAACTTTTTTCCCTGCATTGGTATCTTGCATCGCCCGTGCCTCGCGGTGATTGATCTGACCCGATCAGCGATCCGACCTCTGACACTGGATCAATCATATCTTCTGCTCGATATTGCGTGTTTACATTTCACCGCTGGGCAATTTCAGGTTATTTTTTTACTCAAAATGGAGAAATCTCGATGCTTTGGATGGTGCATACCGTAAAACAAATCATATGTCTAGAGCAGTTCGAGAAATTTGTGGGAGAGAGCCGCGATTGGATTGAACCATGACTGACTAAGCCTGCTTGACTAGCCTTGGGTTGCGGTGGCAGCTGATCTCGACGAGACTTGTCAAGTTTTTCAAATGATAGAAATATTTTTATATGTTATATAAAACAAATATTGACTGCTCTATATTCGTGAAATGGTGAAAATACCTCCTCTCGGTCGCGGGAGACCGTGGGCCTACTATTTTACTATATAGTAAAATAGTAGGCCCATGGTCACCATTCCCCTCATGAGCAGTTAATATTTGTATACTAATCAATACACCAAATGAATTTTACAATACTATATTGGCTCATTGGCTAGACTACCTCGTAGTCCTTATATTGATTGTATTATCAAGTACCTTTTGTTAAACGTGGTCACCATTGTCTATAAAAGAAAACAAGTGAGTAATACACTGATAGAGTGTAAATATTCCATTTAAAGGTCCTACCACCTCATTTTTGCTTATGGTTCACTAGACATCCCCGAGAAAAGGTCATTTAAAAATTTTCAGTAAATTCAGACGGCGCGTTTTGATGTAATGAGCAAATTTTTGTATCACGATGCCCATAAGCCACTGTGTTGTACATTTACGGATGGAAAATACATCGTTACGACTTTCAGAGTAGATAAAATTTGCGCGTAAGATTAGATAGACATACTAGACTTAGGCCAACGGTTCAGATGATATAAAATTCTCATTTTTTTTTTTTTTTTGGTAAAGTCGGGTGGACGAGGCTTTGGATCACGAAATGCCCCTTTAAAATGGTTAAAGGGGGATGGCCCGATTTAAGGATATGAAGTTTTCATTTTGATAGATTGGCTTTCACTCCAAAACCCCATCTGTAAAGTTTCGCGCCGATATTCCAATCCGTTTTGATGCGAGAGCTAAAAACGTGATTTTGTAAGCCCCATAGAGTACTGTGTAAAATTAATATTGGTCGACCAAAATGGGGCACACTTTCGCTCATATAACTTCCAAACCAAATATCATTTGGCTCTAAGATTTCACAGGGTAAATGAGAAAAATAGTAGCTTTCTTCTGATACCAAAAATGTTGACCACTTCCGGTAAAATCTGTGCTTCTGGGAACGAGGCTATTTGCGATCGGGCCATTTTATAACTGTAAATACACGCGATCAGTGGTCAGCTACATAATAATTAGTAGGTCTTTTTGAAGACCAGCTAACCACGTGTGCCCTGATCTCGACCTGTGTACATTTTTGGTCCTCTCGATTTTAAACATCACATTTTGTATTTCTATATTTATATTTTTTATAAGGTTGTATCACAATGAAGGGTTTTCGTGGGAAACACATAAAACGTAAAATTCCCTTAATTTTAACTCGCCGGGGGATTTCTAACGTAGTCCGTTCACGTACTATTAATTTTAACTTAATTGCTGTTCCAACATGTAACCGTTTAAAGTCTGACTCAGAGATTTTTGAAATATATTTTTTGTGTATTTATTGAAAATAGTCAACTATAACTAAAGATAGTCACCTAAAATGCCCAATTCCAAAGTTTGAGATGTATCGGATTTTTCGTTTGCATGCAGTAAACATTTATGTGTAGTATACAGTGCCATAGGATACTGTGTATAACTAAATTTCCGGATCCGGAAATTTATAACAAAGTTGCGATTTTCTATATGAAGGACTTCGATTTGAGCTTAGCTATTTCACACAGTGTTTAGTAAATGGACAAGCACAATTTGTTTGAAAATTGAGGGCGCCCTCCTCGGGAAATCTCTGAGTCAGCCTTTAAGTTCTCTAAATACAATTACCTTGTCTACAAATATGTGTCGAGATAACACGAGACACGCTGGCATTATTTGTCATCCAAGATCAAACTGTTACAATCTTTTTTATTCCAGTTCCTAAGGCTAAGCCTTTTACTGATCTCAAAGTTCATACTTGGAACGCTCGTTCCATATCCAATAAAACAGTCACATTGTTGGACAATGTTATTGAGACTTGATGTTAATGAAACTTGGCTTGCCGAGAATGACCTAGTTGTCATAGGTGAATGTACCTCACCGAACTATGATTTCATCAACCATCCTTGTGGTAATAATGGTGGTATTGGTGTTTTATTTAAAAAAACCTTAATTTAGCTTACTGGTTTTGAAACATCTACTTTTGAACATATTCGTGTCACTGACAAAACATTAAAGTCTCTTCAATTTGTTGAGGTGTATCGACCCATTACGTCTGCTACCAATGGGCTTCTTACTTCTCAGTTCTTGACTGAGTTCGAGCAATTTCTCGATGACATTTGTACTACTCCTAGCCAATTGGTCATTCTCGGTGACTTTAATGTTCATGTTGATAATCCCTATAAATGGGATTCTAAACGTTTCTTATCCACTTTGTCTACATATCAGGCGCGGATCTAGGGAGGGAGCGGAGGGGGCGCGCGCCTCCCGGTAATTCTTCAAAAATCTTGCAAAATCAGCCCATTTTAGACAAATCAGCCTTCAGCCCCCCGGTAATTTTGACGTTTTTCAAATCCTGGATCCACCCTACGGCGGTCCGGTAAGTACGTATATCCTGTTTCTAGAATTGAAAAAAAAAAGTTCGCGCAGCGTTTGAAAATTCTCAAGACTGGAATAATACCGAAAGGCATTGTGGGAAAAAGGGATGCGGCCCGTAGCGATTGTGTTTGCGAGCACCGAAGTACCCGACAAAAACGTTAAATTTTCTCGCTAGGTTCTATAGGTTCAGACCCAATTACGATACATATCCAAAACAAAACATAGTAACGGACCCTCTGATGCAAAAATCTCCATAGAACCCCTTCGTTTTCCGGAGATATTTGAGATTTAGTTTAATTTGCATGCATTCGCTATAACGGACTGATAACGTTAATCTCTCGCGCAGTAGTAATTTAGATAATATCTTTCGAAGTCTGTGACACAGACTACACACTTTCCGGACCGCCGTAGATCCGCCCCTGCATATGGCTTTTGCCAACATGTCCATGGACCCGCACATAAACATGGTCACATCCTTGATTTAGTGATAATTCGACTTGATGATGACATTGCTCATAACTGTCTGGTCCATCCTACGTGGTATTCGGATCATCACATTGTCATGTCCTCTATTCGGTATGTTAAACCTATAAAGGTTGTAAAAACTTCGCATGATTTTCGTAATCTTGATATTGATCAATTCAATACTCTCCTCAGTGATCGTCTTTGTGCAGTCCCTGTTGATTGTGATGCTCCTGATACACTCGGTGATTATTATGAGACCATTACATCTTCTGTTCTATATGAACTTTGCCCTATTGTCACTAAGGAGCATACCATCAGGACTCGCCTTCATAGTAAGATCCACCAGGAGAGGCGGTTTCGGTGGCGTCTTGAGCGTAGATGGTGCAAATCACGTTCTGACGATAATTCTTCGCTTATTGTTCAGAAAAAACAAATTCAGTAAACGTGACTTGTTTACTGCCAAATTTCTTTATTGTAGTACAAAGGACATGTTCATAACACTAAAAAGTCATTTGAATTCATCTTCAAGGGCTTTGTCTAGTGCTTACTCTGACGCTGAACTTGCCAATGATTTTCTGACTTTCTTTGTTGATAAGGTTGAAAAGATTAGGAACAATATGACTGTCAATGCTGAATCTCTCCAGGCAGAAAGGATTTACAAATGCCATGTCTATTATGAAATGTCTATGACCTTGACAGGCATATTTCCTCACACTTTGAAGCATTCTATCATTATACCTGTACTTATGATATATTTGGAACATGATGTACTTAAAGCGGCACTGGCACATTTTCACAAAATATGAAATTTCTTCAATTTGCTCTCAAATGATAGTCTAGGCCATTGGAAGAACAGAGATATATTTTACACATAAAAATAACATACCCAAAAACAGACAGGGACATTGATATGAGGACAAAGACATCCAGGTAATTTGTAGGCCAACTTTTAAGTTTTCCATAACTGTAATCAAAAATGTGTATATTACATCAATATTTGTGACTCGTACTCACTGATATTAAACCACAAAGGTTATAGACCGGTCAAACAGTGTGCATAGCGTGAGAAACATGCAAACGGAGTGCGTGTTTTTGTGTTAAAAGCCATTTTCGTCGTCTGCTGAATTTAACGTCGCCGGCGACGTTAAATTATAAAATCGTTCTGTTTACCCATAAGGAAGCTGATTTGGTCATAATCATTTCGGGTGAGGGCTTTTGTATATAAAAGCTTTACAACCATGCAAAAATATCGATTTTGAAAAATCTTGAGGGCACACTATTTTTCAAATGTGCCAGTGTCTCTTTAAGAGCTATAGGCCAGTAGCCAATATCAAATTCATTGCAAATTGATTGAGAAGGCAGCATCACGTCAGATAATACAGCATGTTGGCGATCATGATCCTGGTTAGCCATTGCAATCTGCATACAAATCTCACCATTCCACTGAGACAGCCCTTCTCCACGTTAGAAATTACATCCTTCAAGCCTTGGATGCTAATACGACTGCCTTGCTTGTATTGCTTGACTTGAGTGCTATTGTCGATACCATTGACCATGATATTCTGATTAAAAGGCTTGAAACTAATTTTGGTATCACAGACACTATTTTTACCTGGTTTAGATCATACCTCACTGACAGAAGTACACGAGTGATGGTTAACCATGAAATGTCCAAGCAGCATATTTTCAACTACTCTGTTCCTCAGGGCTCCATTGTAGGCCCGAAAGTTATATAATGTATACTCATCCAGTCGGTGACATTATTAGGAATCATGATGTTAAGTTTCGCTCTTATGCTGATGATACTCAGTTTTTCTGTGAGCTTAATTCAAAGATTCCAGGTGATTGTGAGCATGCTCTTCAAAGAATTTAAAGCAGACTCTGACATAAACACCTGGGGTCCGTTCCCCAACACGTACTTACGACACTGGTAGCCTACCTTTATACTTAGTAATGCGTAATTTCACTACTAAGTTCATACTGCGTTCCCGAGACTCGTACGGAGCTACCTGACAAGTAAAATTTACGACTGGGGTCTATATACGTCGACACTAGTTGTGACTTAGTACACAACTATTGTGTTCCACGCGTTCCCCAAACTGACACGTAATCCAGTTGTGAACTAAACCCGACCAAAAGTTACGCACAAAGCTACGTCTACTCAGGCAGGGGTAGACTTAACACACACGTAAGCTATTAAGCAAGCTTAAGCAACGATTTCATTTCATCGAGGAGGAAGAAATAGATCCAAGAATCCAAATTCAAGCTTATACAACCAATGGAGGAGGTTTTGAAGACACAGGCTTACAACCACATTTGATATAGGCCTACTATACGAGCTTGTGACATATTGAAACACGCTCGTAAGGTACTGAAATAATGGAGTAGATGCCTAGACTGTTTATATATGAAACCCTGGGGAAGTAAAAATAATAATACTCATATTAATATTAAAATATGACTAAATACATACGCTTCTAAGTTTATGTATACCGTTTTATAATAAACTATAGTCTATGATCATGTAAATACCATAACTTGAAATGGCATCAGCTTGTTAAACACATTGTTTTTTTTAATTATACTTAAGTTAAAGGCATGTTTCAATTTAAAGATTTGTAATTCTTGGTGATTATATTTTTGTTATCAGAATTTTTATCTCTGCAGTAACATTTTTGGGACTTTTGAGGAGGGGTCAAGTTTTTCTTCAATTGGATTTTTTTCTGTAATCCGGGAAAATATAACGCTTTTCTAATGTAATGTTAAACCGTGTATGGCAGCAATCAGCTTTTCGGACGCATCGTATTATTATCGAACTCCTGTTTTTAATGATCTTCCTGGTCTAATATGATCTTCTTCGGGCTCTTCCTTGTTCTTCTTCTTCATGATCATCTAACCAAATGGCAATTAACTAATAATCTGTTAAAGACTTTGCCTATTCCAGAGTGGTGTCCCAAAAGGAACCCTATCCAAATATAACAGCAAATTTGGCTACTTAGTGAATCCAAGCTTCTTTTTGGGGGGGGAGGTAGATTGTGAAAATATGAAACTATTTTATAACGAAACTATAGTCTATTTATCATGTAAATACCATACTTGAAAATTGGCAATCAAGCTTGTTTAAACACATTGTTTTTTTTTTAAATTATACTTAAGTTAAAGGCCTGGTTCAAAGTTAATATTTTTAAAAAAAAAAAAAAATATTTTTGTATCAGAATTTTTTTCTGCAGTACCATGTTGGACTTTTGAGGAGGGGTCAAGTTTTCAATTGGATTTTTTTTCTGTATCCGGAAAAATATAACGCTTTTATAATTATGTTAAACGTGTGCACATCACTTTTTCGGACTGTTTTATATGGCCTCCATTTTTTCTGATTAAACTTTTAAAAATATTATTTTCTCAATTTTATTCGAGAAAAGAGTTCTACAGGAAAAGTATTTGTGTACTAGAAAAGAGAGAAAGGGGAATACCCCTAGTTTTTTTGCTAGGGCACCTGTGTAGATTGCACAATAGGGGGAAGTGGGGGATTCCCAAAAATGCTACTTAAGTATGACTCAGCTTGTTTTTATGCTTTTTAAAAAAAAAGATCAAAACATTACAAGATATGGACTTCCCCCACAAAGTTATATATAATGAAGTGATGTAATTCTTAGATGTGACATCTGATTGATGGGGCCACGGTATGTTTATGCATAAGATTTGATTAATGATTATTGTTAGAAAGGAATCTATCTGTGAGTAGTTAATTACTATCGCTGGAAGGACTCTCTGCCAGCATCACTAGTAACAAGTTGCTAGAAGATAGCTAGTTTACTCTGCCTTGAGGAGCAGACCTTACCAGTGCCAGGATTATTATATTTAATTCCATGGGAGCCAGAGTGCTGTAATTATTCTACGGTCGTCTTTGAAGCCGAAGTGCTGGGAATCAAAATAGGATTCCAAAATTGTGGACAGATAGAAATCGTGGTGTTATCTTGGACTGATATACTGTGGATTACTATCGTCGAGGGACTTAATTTAACCGTGTCGTTGAACGCTGGACAATAAGTACCTTCAGACACTGAGAAGATTCCTTGGAATATAATACCTGAGGAGGTTTTGTATGAACTTGGCGCTGTCATTGAAGTTTTCGCTGTGAGGACCTATCATCGTTGAACGCTTCTGTGGAGATGGAGATTAATGGACCATTATTGTACAATAAGTAACATGTAATCTTAAATATTAAGTGTGATTTATGTAATGTGTTGGACATACCAAAATTATTGAAAACCAATTACAAATCAGTAACATCTGTATATTATAATAAAATTCCGATCACTTGTGCACAAGGCTCAATTATTTGGGTTTGAAAGGGGATTTCTGCGCCGTAGACGGCCACGAGAGTCATCACAGGACGCCGGATTATACAAAATCCTGTTTTTAAGATCTTCTGGTCTTAATAGCTCTTTTTAGTCGTCGTGCTCTTCTTTTCTTCTTTTCTTCTCATGATCATCTAACCCAATGGCAATATTAACAACTAATAAGCTGAAAAGAAACTTTGCATATATACAGAGTGTGTTCCAAAAGGAACCTATCCAAATATAACAGCAAATTTTGGCTACTTAGTGAATACCAAGCTTTTTTGGGGGGGAGGTAGATTGTGAAAATATGAACTATTTGAAAAAAAAATGAGGGAAAACGAAAATTAAGAGGCCCAATGTTGAGAATTTCCCCAAACCGATGCAGAACCAAATACCTTTGCCCATACCTTTTGTTTTACCTTGGATAGCTGTGATTATTTTAAGGTGCATTTAAAAAATTGAAGTATTATAATATGTTTGTCAACTCTGTAAAAAAGAAAACGATTTAATCTTCACTTTTAAAATATTTTAACGTCATCAACTTATATTTGACTTCGTTATTGTTTCGAGCAATATACCCAATAAAGAGTGGTCTAAAATAATTATAAGAATAGGAAAAAGGCTGTAAAATTAACAGAGCGGTCGGAAACCTTAGATTTTGAAAGAGCTGCTATATGGGCTATGCTCGTACGAACACCAATACACTGATAACCTCTTTATATGATAGGCCCGG
Organism: Ophioderma brevispina; assembly: GCA_023653785.1. NCBI lineage: Eukaryota > Metazoa > Echinodermata > Ophiuroidea > Amphilepidida > Ophiodermatidae > Ophioderma > Ophioderma brevispina. Next base: position 12,931 of record JAMKCH010012026.1, on the reverse strand, counting down.
GTCGTCCGAGTAATAATGCCTGTTCTGCTTAGTACTACTGACCTTTTCATACATTTCAATACGCGAAAAGAACAATAGCGAAACACTATCACGCATACTCGCATACATTACACCCACAAATACTCCCAATCGTTTAATCGATAGGTTTGGAGTAGAACAGTCTTAGAATGTTCGTAACTTTTGATGCGTATCACCAGTTGAGAACCATCTGAGCAGGTGTTTGGGGAACAGACGTAAGTCGCAACTAATAGAATCTTAGCTTGTGCTGAGCATGAGTTGCGACACAACTTACGCATCAACTTTGGGGAACGAACCCCTGGATGTCAAATAACATGGTGCAGATGAATCAAGGAAAGACAGAATTTATTGTCTTTGCCACGCGCTGCGTTTTTAGAAACCTGCCTCCAATACGGTTAGTTCTGGGTGACACCTCTGTTCCTGCATCTGTGTGTAAAGAACCTTAGGGTTATGTTTGATTCCACCATGAGTATGTCCAATCAGATTGGAGCTATCTGTAAGAATGTAAATTACCACATTCGTAATTTATGGCATATTCGTAGGTTTATCACTTTGAAGCTTGCAACCATGCTGTACGATCTTTGGCCTTGTCCCGCATTGATTATGTCAACTCATTACTATATGGCGCCAATGAAATAGATCTCAAAAGACTCCAGCGCTAGCAAAAATAAAGCTGCGCACTTGGTGTTCGTATGTGGTCGTGACCAGAGTTCGTCACAACTATTGATCACTCTTCATCGGTTGCCCGTTACAAAATCCTTCTTTATGTGCTCCGTCATACCTTACTGATGGTCTAAATTTGCATAATGTGTTGGATAGTAATTTTGATGGTACAAGACGAAGACTTTCTTCAGACTATTGTTTTCTTCCTCGTACTAAGCGTAGATTTGGCGACGATTTGGAGATGGAAGGTGACAAATTGCGGACGGTGCCCTCCACAAATCGCAGAACTGAAACCATTCGAAGAAGACATGTATAACCTCATCGACAGCATAAAATTTCGACCTACCAGCGACGAATTCCAAAACCAACTAAAGAAGGACATCAAATCAAAGTAGCGAACAGGGACCTAACCAAACTTTACATCGGACTGACGGAACCACCTTTCAAGACTAGATTCAACAACCACAAGACATCCTTCAGAAATGAAAAGCACCAGAACAGCAGAGAACTCCACCGAATAGCAACCAGTTGTCTGATGATCGCACAAGCGTGAAACTCCGAGTAACAACTACCGTTCCAGTAGGTTCATCAATTTATATATATATATAAATATATATATATATATATATATTTCTGCTCATTCTGATTTTCTGCCCATTCAGTCTATTTTGCTTTTCTGCCCATTCTGTCCCTTCTGCTTCTCTGCTCATTCTGCCCATTTTATTCTGTTCATTCTGCTCGTTTTGCTCATTCTGCCTATGCTGTTCTTTCTGCCCATTCTGCGTTTGTGCCTTTTACACTAACCGAACGAGCAAGATTCAACCAATTGCACGCGGTAGTTTTTTACCACCACTCATGCTCCAGGAGCATGTCTCCCTCACTAACCTCAAAGGGCAGCTATTATTTTTTCTTATCTTTCTTTGGACTTAAAATTTTTCCTTCTAACCTGAAAAAATAATGAAAATTTTATATATTTTAAAATAGGCAGTAGCGAGGTTCGAACCCGAGAGCCACTGTATCATGAGGTCAGCTACCTAACCACAAGACTAGCGGGGGGGGGGGACAAGGGTTCCGTTTGGGGAAGTGGCTTACGCCACTGAACAACTTGCAGGTATCCAAATTAATTATAAGGAAACTAGCCTAAGTATCAGGTACTTTGAAATAAAATCCACTAAAAGGATAGCAAACAGAAACGACTCAGTTTTTGCCCTGGGTTAGGCCTATAGGGGCTTATAACTTATGGTAATGGTAATATTTTTTTTATTGTCGTAGCTTGTTGTGGTGTGGTGTCGCTACTGCTATTGTGATCAGCAGCACTCAATATAATGAATAGCTCCGCTCTGGAACGGTTGCCACAACTTATGCTCCAGGAGCAGGAGTGGTGGTCAAAATCTCATACTTGCCAATCAAATTACCATATTCAACCAGTGATTCAACTTTGAAGTCGGCCATATTGGATAGCGCCTACCGGAGTTTCATAGCTGAAATTAGCCGTCTTTTATGCTTTTTCGAAACAACAAATACTATTTAATGAAGACTTGATGAGAACGAAAGCGGTGATTCCGAGAGTAGTTCTGATGACAAGATTTGGTGGATTCACACGCAAATACCCGTGCCTTACTTCAGTCCGAGCGTGAATTCGTAACTTCTGAGACATGATTGATTACATTTTAGCATGTTGCAAGAGTTATAGCTTAGCGAATCATACAAAATAGGCCCTACGACAGGTATTGGCATTACATCACCGGGGCAGCTTCAACTCAGGATGAATTGGTTTGTAAATTACTGTAATTGTTTCATGTACAAAGTCAAACACTCGATCTCTTATCACTGCATGAAAACTTCGGTACGTACGAACGACGAGCAACATGAAAATAAAATACCAGTATAAGATGCATGTACAGTGAAATGTAGGGTAAAGTGGGGTAAGTGGGACACTTAAGCCTAAATTGGTTCGAAACAAAGACATGGTAGGTTTTTCTGAAAAACATTTACTTTTAATATGAACTGTGGGTCATGAGGCATTTGTTTAACTACTTTGTGTATAAGTACCACATGCATAGAAAACGTGCTAATTAGAACTGTCCCAGTTACCCCATTTATATTCCCATATTGGGGTAAGTGGGACACGTACTTTGGGTAATTTATGCAATTAGGGAGTAAGGCTATCACGAAAAGAATATATATTCACTGCTGTTAATAATTGAAAGTGTTTTCAGAATACTTTATATGACATAACAATAACAAAATAATAATATTATATTTTTGCGCTCATAATTTTCACGTACTTCGAATAACATGGCGAAAACTTAACATTCTATATCTTTTAATGTACAGAAATTGCCTATTTTATCATTTGTTGGTCTTAAAATTCATATTTTCAGAAAATATGTATTTTTATCATATAATTTGTGTATTATAATGACATTATGATCTTAGAATTTATATTTTTCTCAAAAAATATACACAAAAATAAAAATAAGTACCAGCTAATAGCCATGTCCCACTTACCCTAAGTGAATTTCATGTGGGGTAAGTGGGACAACAGCATAATTAATTAGCTCATTTGTATATTAATTGGCAGAATTTTGTTATGATTTTTTGCAACTTGCTTGATAAAAACATAAATTTTATCATAGATTAAATGTATAGACTTAAACTTTTCTCTACTTCTCAGTAAAAATATTTGCATTTTTAGCAATTAACACCCTTAATTAAGAATAATTCGCAGATTTTGGCACTAAATTGCGGTCAGTGTTGACCTTTGACCTTTTAAACACTTTCAAGATCGAATAAATCCATATTTGAGTTTGAATGTAAAGCAGAACATGTTTACGTAGATTTTGTTGGAACACCGTGTCATGTTGCCAAATTTTGTTCTTGATTGAGGGAATTATGTAGTTTGTGTCCCACTTACCCCAGTGTCCCACTTACCCCATTTTACCCTACTATTTTTTATTGCTTTTTTTCGTGCTCAGACCAATTTTGAACTCACCCCTCCCCCACATCAAATCATCACATGCTATTCATTCATTCGCAGCTTCCGAGACATTCTCGGTCTTGTTCCATGTAGCATGCCCCTGGATGCATTATGCCCCTGAAGTTTCTCATTTTTTTCTCATTTTCTCTTGATACAAGTGTATTCGAGGGATAAAAACACCTTGCGTGTTTGATAAAGTAGTTTTAAAATACCAAATCTAAATGGATGGCGAAATATAACTGTGCTGATTATAGAGGGCCTTTCTTCTCTTCTTATCCGGCGATAATATAGCCTTGTTGAAGGCTGTCTGCTAAGAACCGATATTGATATTTATACTCAATTATTTTGAACATTGTGTTTGCAGGTTTGAAATCAGTGCTTTAGCACTGAAGGGGCTACCCTGTCTAGAGCGATTCAATAAAAAAAATGGTATAATCCTTGGTGGTCTGATGTGCTCACTGGATCTAGGAGCCTGCTAGTCTGGGTATAAAACCACAAATACATATTGTGGTCAGGTGCAGTGACTATGCTACTCAGGGCGACAGCATTGTTCTAATTGCTTTGTGGTTTTAAAATTCCCTGTATAAAACTCATATCATTTTTTTGCAAATGCAGAAAAAAGCTTACAGATAGAACAAGGCGCTCTGCCTGAGTGGAATTGATTGAACTTGCTATTGGAAGGCTGCAAGCATGGAACATAGGCCAGGTGGAATTAGAGCCATCAAATTAGGTGCTTGATAAAATTAATTTTGCCATGGTATTGTTATTTCTTTAGTTTTAAGGAGGGAGAATATGCTCCACTCCTCGCTTGATGTTTGCCTATTATGAACGGTGACATTATTTGTATCAGACGTGTGAACCAGTGAATGAAGTTGGTAGAGCGCCTTGAACAAGGCTATCGATAATAGAAAAGATGAATAACTTCGTCTATTTCACTTTTAACAAAATTCGAAACAAGTTAATTTCTCAAAATTGAACAGAGTGGGTTTCGACCCACGATCAGTACAGATTATGAAGCATTCTCAATCACTAGACTAGTGAAGGATTTGCTGGCGATTTTGGGATTTTAATTCAATATCAATCTTCACGGAATCAAGGCTGTCATGCGTATACACAATAGATCACGTAATAATAGAAGTAATCAATATCATATACCACAAGATGGTGCTGTACTATGTAAGTAAAATACGGAAAATAATTTCCCTCACCACAAACAAAGCTCTCCATTGACGCCTGTATAGAAGATTCTAGTGGCAAGTCACCGACGCCGATTCGCGCATGTGTAGTACATTCGGGTGACTGACCTAAATATACACACAATCGAATGTGTGTACATTGTACGTGTCATGCAAACCATGCTTGACCACGCCCACAAACACGTTTCCGCGCATATAATTATGATAGCAATCAATACTCCCATTGCAATTCCCAGTTCAAACTTGGTTCCACTGCCGCACTGCCATGCATGCATATTTCCATTGTCACCTTATTTAAAGTGAATGTCACCTTACAATGATAACACTGTGGGTTCAGGAATGATCTAAGTAATACCGACACAGATGGTACATCTCACTTGATCACATACCACTTGATCTGATGTATATACATGTATAACTCATCATGTTTGCCGCTGTGTTTTTCCCAACTGTAAATCCTACCTCACTCATGCTGCCATTGTCAATACCCCTGTAGTATACCATATTTCCACTTCTTAGCTCATATAATGCGTCCCCTTTCTCCTGACTTCACACCGAGTCCCACTTTGTCCCATTTGATACAGTCCAGTTCTTTCTCCTGTCATATAAGCGAGGTTAACTTACCCAACTGTCCCCAACAAGAAATGTCTTTAAAAATAAAACGCTTCAGGATCTGAAAACGTTATTTATTACAATTATTTACCTACGGTCCATGTCGCTGGTGCAGATATTTTGTGAGTGTATAGAAATGCCTTCTTTGATCGCACACGACTTACGCTGTCATACAGAGTCAACGCTTGTGCTTTAACACTGCAATCATTATAAACTGGGCTGACGTCACTGCATGGAGATAGTGATATGGACCACAGTTTTTGTGGTTCTTTTAAACTCTGAGGCAATGACAATTGGCAGGTTGGTTGTACATCACTATGTATAGTTTTGTATTTGTAAAGGGCATAGAGACCTGCTGGTTTATGCGCTAAACCTGTTAGGTTTATTTATCTCAGGTAGAACAAAAACAAAAGTTGATTAAATTTTTTTTTTTTTTTTTTTTTAAAAAGTCTCTCGAACGTCATGAACATACATTCAGGAATTTCCAAAATCTCCCCAAGCTGTATCACAAATATGACGTCACCATTCAGTAATGAGAGTAATGAGCGGCGCTCTTCATTTGTAAATTATATTGAAAGAAGTGTGTACGTGCTCACCGCTTATTGATTTTTCCAATACCGAAATTTCCAATTACATTTCTCCTGTTATACGAGTTCCCACTTTGGCGTTGAAATCCCCCATGATAATTGTGTGGTTTGTTTTATCCCGACTAAGAAGGCTATCAATTTCCTCATATATTTCATCGACTGCTTCATCGCGTGACTGGTTCTTGGCATAAAGACATGGATAATTTTTAGCTTCTTGTGTTCGAAAGTTTGGCAATGGTTTGTACCACTTGATCTGATGTATATACATGTATAACTCATCATGTTTGCCGCTGTGTTTTTCCCAACTGTAAATCCTACCTCACTCATGCTGCCATTGTCAATACCCCTGTAGTATACCATATTTCCACTTCTTAGCTCATATAATGCGTCCCCTTTCTCCTGACTTCACACCGAGTCCCACTTTGTCCCATTTGATACAGTCCAGTTCTTTCTCCTGTCATATAAGCGAGGTTAACTTACCCAACTGTCCCCAACAAGAAATGTCTTTAAAAATAAAACGCTTCAGGATCTGAAAACGTTATTTATTACAATTATTTACCTACGGTCCATGTCGCTGGTGCAGATATTTTGTGAGTGTATAGAAATGCCTTCTTTGATCGCACACGACTTACGCTGTCATACAGAGTCAACGCTTGTGCTTTAACACTGCAATCATTATAAACTGGGCTGACGTCACTGCATGGAGATAGTGATATGGACCACAGTTTTTGTGGTTCTTTTAAACTCTGAGGCAATGACAATTGGCAGGTTGGTTGTACATCACTATGTATAGTTTTGTATTTGTAAAGGGCATAGAGACCTGCTGGTTTATGCGCTAAACCTGTTAGGTTTATTTATCTCAGGTAGAACAAAAACAAAAGTTGATTAAAAAAAGCCTATAAATTCATAAATCCATGTCATAGGCTTATTTACAGTGGCCCGTGGGTTTGCATGTAAGGAATACCTATGTAAAAGCAAAAAAGTGGTAAAAAAATAAGAACCCGTATGCCGCATGTGGCATACTGAATGATGAAGTAATTAAACAAAACGACCATTATTTAAGACTAACATAGTCCGTCTGTTTAGCCCATCTGTTTAGCCCGTCTGTTTAGCATTTTTGTGCGTCTGTTTCATACGTCTGTTAGGCTTTCTGCCCGTCCATTAGGTGCGTCCATTTGGCCCGCCTGTTTGGCCCGTCTGTTTGCATATTGGTCGCGGCTGTTCCAACGTCTGTTATGCGATTTTGTACCAGTTACTAACCTGGAAATAATTATGCGACACGCAACCGCAGTTGGACAGGGAGTTGGATTTATAATGAGCTTAGATTTACTGTTACAGCAATGGGACGGACAAAGTTGTATGTGCTATCGCATTCTGAGAAACCACAACCTCTCGTATTTCTTAAATTATCTCTTGCGGTGTATAATCATCACTATATTTTAGGTTCCTATCATAATTTCAGTAACTTACGACGCATAATATTATTCACAGACAGGATATCAGTTTCCGTTCTTACCTTACCCTTACAGCTAATGGAATAGTCTTCTAATGAATAAATGTATTAAGGTTAAATAATAATAATAATAATAATAAAGGTCATCAGTCCAAACAAAAATTTGCAGGAGGGGCGGAGCTAAATTGTATCCGTGTAATATAGCGCCCAATTAGGCGCGATTAATTTAACACGCCACTATTAAGATGGCAATACTTACAAGTAGGCGCGAATTAGGTGCCAATTCCTTCTAAGAACACCTTCGGCGAAAAAAAAAATACAACCAAACTATAAATTCCAAAAATATAAACTGTGCATTTCTGTGAGATATTTTGATGTTATAGAGCAGATCCTAGGCTAAATCCTCGTTTTTATTTTATCCAATTTGATACACCCTAACCGGAGATATTGTTAATCGAACACAAAGGATAAAATACCACTTGGGGATAGTTTCACCTGAAGGTTCAAGAAACTAAAGGTGTAAGGTGTGTAGCCTCTTGTGGGATTAAACTGTTTTCAAACAAAAGAATATTGTAGAGATCAGATTATCATGCACTGAACTAATCAATCTATTATTTTTCAAACAGTGAAAGCCCCAGAAATTATGCTGTGGGGGAAATGAGGGGAATCACTCTCAGCGGAACAATAATCATGAAATTCCTGTAAATTTTACTGCTGAAACTAAGGGGGCAGCCTCACGTCTCTGTTTATGGGGGCTTATTTCCCCTCCCCCATTCCGCACTACCTCCAAGATGCCAGGGAGAAACAAAATGAAGAAACCAGTGTTGAACAATAAAGAACAATAAAGGAAAGAATGGTTGGTGTTCAAAGGCCTAAGTTTACTTTCAACGAGTGTGTTTTTATGGTTCTTTCTTCTGCTGAAACCTGGAGTAAAGCCGAGACATCAAGACTGTTTGGAAAATCTTATGAAAGCTGGAACATTCCTTAAAAAGATTCAGTTAATTTTCAGTTGAGATGAACTTAGGATTTTGGCAAAAAAAAAATCAATCTTTGATTGTATAGTTTTTCGAAGAGACCGATTATATTCCAATGGTCAAATCCTTCAGAGAGTCTGTCCTGACCCAGGGATTCGTAGCGCACGCTGTTCTCGTACTGGTCCATCCGCTCTTGTAGATAGTGGCTAGAGAACTGCAGGGAATTGAAGGCCAATTTCTTAGTTGTGCTGTCATAATACTTGGAGGTTGTGAATATTCACCACGCTTGCCACTAATGCGGGTTGGTGAAGTGGATAGCTGGATGGAAGAGCCTTTTGATGGTATTTCTTACATCTAGGTTCCCACTACCCTTCTCAGCTACTAAGATGGCCAGGTTATTCAACCGCCGCCCGGGATTCGGCATTGGCTGTTGCTGGCTGTACCAACTCACCAATAAGCTTGCGCTTGGTGTACGCCACATGGTAGCAGTTAAAACAGGCGGGTGACACTGTGTACAAATGCCCATAGACAATCTCGATATCAATGGTGATAGCGCCACCATTTTCGATAAGCTACATAATTAATTATGCATAAACGCGTTCATGACGTAAACCGGGGGATGACGTAGCGTAATAGCGCCACGCACGACTGGCGAACTATAAGCTACAGATTTCATGCAGATCAGTGTGCAGTACGCATCCATTCTCTTGATCGAGTGTCCTATCCCGATTTATTTAGGATCCCTGGTTAAAACTGTTATTTTGGTCGCGCAGAATAAAAAAAACAATTACCTGGCTAGATGCTTGGATGGCGAATGCCATGAACAGTGTCCTTGCAAAATGCCCCCAATTACCTTGTTTTCGACATGTATGATGTAGATAGACTTAACTAGGGTCTCTGACTTCGATATTAGGTCCCTAAAGCTGGCTTTGGCGCTGCTGTGCTGCGTGTGGGTATTATGTTCAGGCTACACTGGGACCACTGACAATATACTGACACAAACACACTAAATGACACACACACGGGCGGGAGCGCGCGCGCACACACACACACACACACATTTTCGTTCCTCGAAACAACATTTAAGGCTCCTTTTCTAGTCATTTTACTAGTTTATTTATTATAAAAAAAATGAAGTAGCCATCATAGACTAGACGGCAGTAGATTTTGATAATTTAAATTCGATATTAACCCTCGTCTTACCAAGCCTTTTTTTTGTAACACGGTTTACCAAGGGGGGGGGTGGTTACCACCCCCTCTCGAGAATTCGTTATAAAGCACCCGATGCTTATGATTTTGATACCAGTGGATAGGTATGGTCCCCCTCTTTCCATTGATACCAAAATAAGTACCAACATACCTAGTATGGCGTCACAATGGCGTCATCAAGTCCGCGAGTCGGCAAAATTGGCATTTTCCACAGAAAATAGGCGAAAATCCAATTTTGCCCAAAAAAACGTAGGAATATCGGATTTTCATGTGGTTTTCAGCTCTAAATGATGGAATTGACTAGTTTTTACTAACCATAGAGGTTTAGAAGAGCCATACGTGCGAATATTTAAAAAATCACCAATAAAATCCTGGGGTGCACCCACCCCCCCCCCACCCTTCGCCTTTGACGGCATACCTACCCCCTGTTAAGGTGCTACCTTCACCTCTTTTTCGCTAAAAGACCGAATGATAGAATATTACCTAGAATATTTTTTTGTGAAAGTTTTTGGCATTTTAGCGCACCGGAGCGAATTCACTAAGGGGGGGGGTGTTGGTAAACCACCCCCCCCCCCCTTGGTAAGACGAGGGTTAATTGCCTTGGTTGTACCCATAAGGAATATTTTCTGATCCAAATTGTTTAAGATCACCTTGATTAATTTAATAAGTGTTTCAAGTGAGGGAATTTGGTTGTTAAAATATAGTGTATGGATTTTTTCTGGAATATTTCAAAAAGAAAATATTTTTAAGGATTTAGGAAAAATAAAATAGAAATGAAAATCTGGATGTGTCATGAATTTAACGACAACTGAATACTGACAAGTATAACAAAATATGGATGTGTTTTATTAACGTGGTGCTATTTCAGGTAGCATTAATTATTCCATTTATTCTACTTCAATGATGACTATAAGTCTACGTCTCTGAAACTAAAAAGAATGATCGCCAAAATTAATTAAGTCTTACTATCAACATTTTACTATGTTGAAAGTGGTGGCCGGACACGAACCGACAAATTACCCCCAAAAAATGCTATCCGTCGCTAGCCTTAGAGCAGTGGGTCATCGAAAGATGTATATGTGACGAATTGTTGTATGCTTGATATTGTTTCAGAATTCCCATCTGGTTTCCTGTTTACCTGTTATATCTGGTTACCTGTTATACAAGAAACATTTTGGTGCTGGGCACCAATGTATGCCCGGCGCAATGGCAGAATTATTAAAAACATCCAAGAATAGCCAAGAATTTAGAGATAAATAACATTTTCCAAGCAAAAATTGCTTGTGTAGGTGACTGAAAACTGAATATGGTATAAATGGTGGTATCGTAAGTGTTGATTCAAGTTCACTTATTCTTGTTCAAGTTAATGATCACTGTAGTACCTCAATAGTCGACCCTCATAACTCAGTGATGTCAGCTGCCAAGAAATCGTCAATATTTCTGAATATGCAATGATATACTACCTGAGTATTAACCAGGCACTGTTGGCAGTTCGCCCAACTGGTCTGATATTTGACCCCACTTAACCCCATGGAAATAGAACCTTGTACAGATCCCATATAAATTTGTACAAAAACACTGAAAATACAATCTATCTCACACTGTATCATCATTTTACTTACACAAAAATCACTTACATCTTGTGTTTGCATAAATATTTATGTCATGTTCATCACAACCATTAAGTAATTTTAGTACTGTTCATCATTTTCAATTGTCATGAAAAATTGTTATGACCAAGGCTCTTCATGCTTCAATACAGCAAAAACTCCATGTCTGTCAAGTTATTCCGCGCGGGGCAATCAAGATTTAGGGCGCACGCCACCAACTAATGTTTCAATTGAAATACACGTTAAACCCCACTTGACACCATATTTGAAGATTTAAAAGCTTGGGCAATTTGATAGCGATACAGGATAGATTTCGAGATAGAACATGTATATAGCGACACCGCTTTTACCATCCGACACGTAAACCTCATACCGCATCCAAGTTCGGGTACTTTCGAAACCGTAATTACAATTGTAGATTCAATTTTCTTTATTTTCTGATATTCTAAAGCATAGAACATTGTCTGCGCTGTTTATTTTTATAATTAACATTTAACAATATCTCATTAAATAATTAGAGAATGTGGGTGACCGAGCGCGAGCTGCACCGGGATTTGTGGGGGATGCGCTGCTTAATGGGTGGACTTCTACGGGTTGGTACATTTTGTGACCCCACTTTTCTGCACCCACTTTTCTGCACCCACTTTTTTTCGGCACCCACTTTTCTGCCCCGACTTTATTTTAGTTTTTAATTGATAGAAAGATAGTATACCATATCACCTTCATTCTGTTTGTGATCTTGAGCTGCAAAACAAGTCTCGTTGCCAGGAAATCAATTAAAAGCAACAATTATTAAAAACACATTTCACCTCGTACGTTCCTGGCGCCAATAATGTTTTTTATTTAATCTTTAATTACATTCGTTTACTCTCGTTTTCGTTTTTACTGGATCCGACATAGGAACGTGCAGTCATTTTTTTAGTTTTTGTTGATAAGCGACTGTAGAAAAAGACGATAAACCTTTGGTTTGCTTGTGGATAATGGGAAACCGCGGGATTTCGATCAAACGGATTTCGATTTTCGATTGTCGCACAGCTGATGCACAGATTGCATATTGATACTGATACTGATATTTCGTGATTTATCCTGGTTGTTTTGCTGCATTTTCACTCAATTTGGTATCAACTCAAGGACGCATGTCAACAATCGCAACTGGAAGATTTTGAATGCTCATGATGTGTTATACGATAGAAATGTTGGAATCTGAGTCAATTCGTCCCAAAACCAATTCGTCCCACCCAACTCGTCCAGGTACCAATTCGTCCCAAAACCAACTCGTCTCGGCTTACCAATTCGCCCATGTACCAATTCGTCCATGTACCAATTCGTCCATGTACCAATTCGTCCCGATTCGCTCTACACAACGTAGCCAAAGTACAAACAAAAATAAATACAATTAAAAACACGTTTGACATGAAACATTTTAGTTTAACTACGTCTTTGCAACTAAATGTATTGAAATATCAAACACTCGACTCAAAATGACGCACACTGGTACGAAGAATGAACTAATACTAGCTCAAGAAAATGAGAAAATAATAAGTCAAATCGAGTCAGATAAGAAATAAGTCGATTTTGCTGAAATACAACTCTTATTTCGTGAACTTATATTTTACTTTTCATTATAAA
>JAMKCH010012025.1:0-27199 GCA_023653785.1 Ophioderma brevispina | reverse complement strand
ATAAACGGACCCGATTGCAACGAAAAACATGCGTCATTCCGCGAAGACGGCCCCCAGACTGCAACGAACCAACATCGCGTCATTACCGGAAAGACGCCCAGATGCAACGAAAAAACATAGCGCCATTTACCAGAAAGGAACGTCCAGATGCAACGAGAAACATCGCGTGGAATGCAATAAAAACAGGGTATAAATAAATAAATAAATAAATAAATAATGGAATGCTTAATGCACCTGATCTGATGAAATTGTAGCTTATAGTTCGCCCAGTCGTGAGTGGCGCTATACGCTACATCAATAGTCGTGCGTGGCGCTATTATGCTACGTCATGCTCCGGTTACGTCAGGAATACGTTACGCATAATTAAACCATAGCTTATCGCAACTGGTGGCGATATCACATCGAAATCGAATTGTCTATGGGCATTTGTACACGTGCACACGCACTGATGAAAAGCATGCGCTTTCGGCGGGCAAACCCTCCGAAATGCAGTGAAAAGCATCGCTCATTTCTCGTGAATGACGGCCCAAATGACAAAGAGGAAAACATCGCCGTCATTTTCCGTAAAGACGGCCCAAATGCAATGAGGAACATCGCGTCATTTTCCGTAAAGACGGCCCAAATGCAACGAGAACATCGAGTTCATTTTCCGGTAAGACGGCCCAGATGCAATGAGGGCCAATGAGAGTCATTTGCGCGACCAAAAATCGTTGTTGACGGCTGAGATGCAACGAGAAACATTTTCCGACGGTACCCGTTTTCGTGGTCTCTTTATTGCCATCTCGGCCCGCGTTCGGGTTAAGGATGATCATGATCGTTTAATTAAATGTTGGCCAAGGTTTTTAAAGGGGCAACGAGAGATTTCAAATTCAGGTGTCCCTACAAAAATCGAAAGTACTGATTTTACCCAGATGTAAAGCTTTCCATCAAAAAATAACCCCATTGACACTGTAAAAACCCAAAGTGACCTAAGAAGGAAAAATCAACGTATTATAATCTGCATGTCAATTGAAGAATTAGTCTTGGCTAACAATAAAAAGCACTCACAGTAAGGCTCTGGTACTCCCACTAGGAATGGTAGTTAAGGCACATGGTATTGTCTCCAGAGTAAGAAGGACCACTAGAAGGTCACAGCCGCTTGAAAGTACTTGAAGCAAGGATTTTCAAGTGCTATGTTCTCAAGTTGGTACTCATAGTAATTGGAGAACAATAGTATGTGCTGTAACGATCAATCCTAAGTGGAGTTACTAGAGCCCTAACTGGAGTGCTTTTTTGTTAGCCAAGACTAATTCTCATTGAACATGCAGAGTTAAGTACGTTGATTTTCTTCTTAGGTCCCTTGGGTTTACAGTGTTGAAAAAGGAGTAAGATGAGAAATGTTTTTGGTACAAAAATGTGAAATTTCTAATTAGTATGGAGCAAAAACGAAATTCAGCTTATGTTTTTATTGAAATATAAGCCAAATCAGAATCACCTTTTTTCTCTTTAAGACATTTTGTAGCCAAATACAAGGTAAGAAATCTATGGGGTCTATCTATATGAAATTCTATTATGGCACAATATTTGGCTGCCTCTGAAAAATCTCTCTTGCACCTTAAGTGGGTTACACGCACGTTATTATTTTAACACGGCGTTTTCCTAATGGGACCGAATTACCGTGGGCCGAATTGCCGTGAGGCCGAACTGACTGGGACCGAATTGATATTTAGTCCGAATTCGCATGGGCCTAACTGGTTTTGGGACCGAATCGGGCCATCACTTTACATGTTGTAAAATAATGCACCCATATGACGCCCACTGACAACAATTATGATACCACGGCCAAACCCCCTTTTTCAGGCCTCCAGCAGCCTTTCCCTCACCTCATTTTTAACATGATTCAGTTCTTTAGACCCCCCGTTTGAAGAAAAGTATTTTAGCTCAAAGTGTGATACTTGATCAAGAAATTTGAACATTCGGCGCTTGGCGCCTGACATACCTACCACTTTCAAATTTTAATGGCCCCCCCCCCCCTTTTAATGGCCCCCCCCCCGCCCCCCGCCCGGGCAAAAAATCACCTTTATTCTGCGCCACATGTGTAAACATAGGTAGGCCCTATTGGAGGAAAAAAATGCCTGAAGACCTTTCCGCAATGCGCAATGGTGTATGAGCACTGCAAATTAACGGTCCTTCATGAACAACTTTTTTTACGTTTTCTCTCCAAATTTGCGATATCACCAATTGAATTTTTGGTTTGATCAAGTATAAACGCAAAGTTCCATGTCCTATAAAGAATAACAAAAGGGAGTCCATTGACCATTAAAAGGATTCCTGAATTAAATAAGCGGTGCAAAATGTTAATTTTTCCTTCCCGAAATGTGAAATTTGGCTTTCATCAAAATGTTTATACATCATATACATCAAGTTGCCTACCGCGAAAGTTTAATATTGTCCATGAAAGAGTGAAAATGACATCATAATTTATTACATCATATTGGGCGTCCTTCAATGGTCGCGAGTGCCCCCCATTTTCTAAAAACTCTTGATTTTTTTTTTTTTTTAAAGTACTTTGCATTTCAAAATTCTATAGAGCAGACTTAATTCATCACCGCGACTGCAGTCAATACTACTTCTTTCAGTTCCTCCGTAATTTTCAGTTTTAAAAGAATCCGTATCCTCAACGTTTAAGCTCTTTATTGAGAAAACTTTATTGGCTGTACGATAGTTTTGAACTAAGTCTTCCCACTGGGCTCAGTAGTTTTAAAAAGATCTATACAAATGTCAAGCATTATATCACTTCAATATAATAGAATATTAGCCTTGACATATAGGCCAACTGGAATAAAAGAAACGACTCTTCTTTTCAATTATTTTTATTTTTCAATACCACAAGAAATTTTTCTGAGAACACCAAAATAAAGTCTATACTGTATCGTCAAATACCTTCTCGATTGCATCATGGGATTAGATAATAGAAAAGGATGCGTTACTAAACAACAGGGCTTCACATACTATTTTGGATTTTTGAGAAAATCACCCAACAGAAACTGCTAATACAATTTTTAACCCTAACTTTTTATTATTATTAAAATATGAAGTTAAATGTTAACTTTAAAGCTGAGACCCAGTAACCAAAACACCTACAGACAAATGAATTGCATCATGGATAGAGAATTTAAAATAATGCATCCAATAAAAAAAATGAACATGGCTTCGCCCTATGTGGGGCTTTGAAGAAAAGCCCCACAAAACTATGTTCAAGCTGTATAGCTTAATAATCCACAATTGTAGTATTGTTATAAAATATAGGTGAAGTCAAAATGTGCTTTAAAAGCTCAAAAAATAACTGTAACAAAGCACTACAGACTGTGAAGTGCATCTGGTGATAAGCAGAATCTTAAAATCAGCATCACTAAAAAAATTGACGCAGTGCTTCGCCCTGTGGGCTTTTGAGAAAAGCACCCCAAAACTATGTTCAACTGTAAATAAGCTTATTAACCCACAAATCAAAATGTTATAAACTTAAACGCTCATAACACTCTAACCAACGCCGCCTACAGACATATGAATTGTATCATGGGATAGGGAATTAAAAAATAAGCATCACTTAACAAATTACCAGGTGAGAAAAGCACCCACAAACTGTTCAAACTGTAGTAAATACAACATGCTGAAGTACACTTTACATACATGAACTACATGGGGTAACTCTCAATAGTTTTACTGTAGCCACCTGTATTTTAATTGCAGTGATCTTAGCAGTTAATGGTTATCTGAAATAATATTAATATCCATGCGGTCGGCCGGTAATTCCCGACTTTATTAACAATATTGCAAAGTCGCATTGCTTATTACATTTTCTGTAAATAAAATGTCCCAAGATTTAAGATTTTGGCCTCAAAAATAATTTATGTTTACTGAAAATTGAAGATATCAAGGTTTTATTTCTGAAGCATTTCAACTTAAAAAACAACTTGGCAAGAAGGGTATGATTTACGTTTTTAATTTGAGCGATTTTAAATCCGTATTTTAAGTGGAAAAACGTAATCCCGATTTTTCACATTTTCCGTACCAATACGGGAACTCCGTACTACTTGGCATGTCTGTAACCGCACTCCAGACCCCTTTTCAAGGCCTCCAATATATATAATTGGAGGCTTGAGGGCTACATGCTTATACGTATATATACGACTTGTTTCACCTCAGATACGTCTACTTCCCGAGGATCCCAACGGGTTTGAGCGACTTCCCCGCATACAGTCTGGCTATTTTGCAAGTGACGCGAGTCCCCGCCGAAGTTTCCAACACGTTTCCCGGCTCATTTTTTCTTGCCGACCGAAGACGTAGTCCCCTTAACATTTTCACGGCTAGCTGGGACACAATTAGCACCAAAGTTCCCCGCATTGCTTGCCGACTTCCCCGCTGCCCGGGTACACGGGGGCCGGGACTTCAATTGACAAACGCATTATTTACCCGTATTATCATCATTATCTATTATTATTATCATTTTCTTCTATTTCGGGACCAATTCAGCCGTACGTAAGCTTAATTAGGCTAGATCCCTTATGACATGGCATTAACCACAAAAAGATACTCTCAGGGACCTTCATGGAGAAGGGCACTGTTTACACATACCGGCTTTTTTATACGAATATTAATCATTCAAAATATGCCTCCCTTTATGATCCTAAGGTTTGTGATCGCGAGAGTTCTTCACCCCCCTCGGAAAAAATCGACTATGTACTTTCAGCTGCGGTCAGGTAATCTGCTTTCTGTGGATTCGAATAGTGAGATCTGTCAATCATCAGATATTTTCAAATAATAGGACTCGTAAAATGTTGAAGGGATTGCATAGAATCGGATTGAAAATTTTTTTTTTTTAAGTGAAAATTAATTCAGATCTTGAGAATGCAAGTTCATTCGCATATAAAAACATTCATGTTGGAAATATTTACACGAAATCATCTACTTTTCTGGTGATTTTATTTAAAGAGTGCAAATTTCTCTACCTTTGGCCATGTGTTTTAAACTGAGCCTGTTAATAGGTGGAGTGTCACATATGCGCAATATTTTTGTATCACAAAAGGGATTTTTTAATAAACATCTCAAGCACATAGTTAAATTTGGTATATAAATTAAAGTATGCATGCAGGGCAACAAGATGCAAGTGTTAGGTTTCTTAAATATTAATCATTTCCACTAATGCTTTTTAATTACCAAAAAATGAGTGGAGAGGCGCAGGAGGAGCAGGGCAGCATTCCATGAAAATTGACCCCACACGGGTCATGTGCGCACAAATTTCATTGCTTTGCAGAAGTTATTGAAAAACTATCTTCCAACCACATTATTTAAATCAGAAAACTGTATTATAATGTTTAATGTTGGTTTTCGGCTGGATGCCTTAACAAGACTTTCAATGGTAAAAATTGGCATTTTAGAAACCTTGCGCAGAACTATTTTGCTGCAGCATGTACCTAGAAGTATATATCTATGGAAAGTTTGTACTTAGAGGATACCAAATTGCAATTACATAAAAAGGCAGTTGCCACAGCTTTGAATTCAGGTATGTTTAAAAAAAATCTTTTTCATCACATTTTGAAACATTAGTGGTTGCTTAACTCCCTAGGGAATAATTACATTATATTGCGTTCCTCAACTTTTTTCTGGAATCTTTGATTAGTAGCTTCAAATAAATGTATACTTTTGTAGGGGCTGTGGGTTTCCTAGAGAGCTAGAGCTTTTAACACCAATATCCATGCATTTTACACTAAATGAAAACTATGTGACACGAACAGGCCCAACTGTTGAACGCATGGGCCCTTACCTTTCGGAAAAATGAGTCCTTAATTCTTGAAATTCGAATCTATCGGCTATCAATGTAGCAATAATTTGGCATGCAAAATAACATGATTGGAATGTTGGGGATTTTCGCATGGAATCAGTGCACTAAATTCTTGGAGTTTGTGACTGAATCTGTGAGTTTTGGACGCTTTTTCCGCGGTTTTTCGAGTCAGGATAGGTAGTAGTAGTATGGGTAACATGCCGCAAGATACGTGGGCTACGCACGGTGTTATCTGTTGTGCAGAGCAAACGGGCGTTGAAATTGAATCATGACAGGAAGAGGGTACACATGTCGTGTTAGCGCCGTGGGGAGAGCACATTGCGTTGTGTTTTTGAGGGGGTGAGGTTAGAAAAATCCATTTCGCTTTGTTAAATAAAGCTCTAATGTTAAAAAACATTGCGGTATGTATGTAAAACAATATCCTCTAAGTGCAAAAAAGTCCTAGAGAAAATGAAGCATATTTATATCCACTATCACCGCAATTCTGCATCCACATCCAAATCAAAAACACCTATAATACAACGAAAAATACTAAAAAAATAAAAGTTGTATGTTTGGTTTTGTTGGGTGCTTCCAATCTTTGGTTTTCTTTTTCAAATTTTTTTCTTCTAACAATGAGGACATAAGGCTTATAACTTACGTAAATCGGCTTATGGTTCCATGCCTGAGATTACGGCAGCGGCCCATTTATTCGCTCTTGCTGTGATTAATTCATGATTGCTAGCTTAATACAAGTCATAAAAAGTTCTAATCTCGCACAAATAACACTGAATATGTACTTATTAAGATTTAATACGATTCACTTAATTAATTTCTTTTTCAACAACTTTTCAAAATGCTTTGCACTTACGGTGTGTTTGCATAGCCAACACGGGACAGAGGCTCATGAATATCGATCAAATAGATACCCGCCCCAGATACAAGCCCCGGCAATCCTGTATCCATTTCAATTTGTTCAACTATTACATCATACTTATATTAGGGTCCGCCACGTTTGTGGACGGAACTCGCCATAGAACCCCGTTATCAAGCTCGACCCCAAAGTGAAGTAAGTAAGTCCATTGGCCAGGTATGCCCGCCCGAATGGTGAAGTGAAAATTAACTTGAGTACTTATCGGGCCTCAATTTGACCCGATGATAAAGTGAAATTCTCACCGGTTGAGTAGTTATCGCGCCTCTACCCCAGCTATTTTTATCATTTCTCTTTGCTATAGGCCTACTGAAAAAATCCACACAATGAAAAAAAGTAAAAACATTTGAAAAAAAACAAAAAAAAAAACAATTGGACTACAGATTAGTCTGAGCATCTGCAGGGCTTTTGCGTTTTAAAATTCGTGCTCATCAGGTGTGCATAAGGCTATTGAATGCTGTACTGTATGGGCATATCATTCGCACCTCTAACATGTCAGTGGACCCGGTTCTAACTTGTGTTTTGTAAACCTGATGTCCACCTCACTCATAGTTTCGTTCCCGAGGCAACCCCTATTGTATCCATAGGTCTACAACATGGGTTGCGGGCAATATGGGACCCGCGAAAAAACTTATGTACATTTCCAAAGGCTAATATGCATGCAGACGTTTGGTCACCATATGCCCATTGAGCAATATCATAGGGAGTAATGTTAACTAAGGCACTTTGGGGGTCTTGACTATCAATGCTATTACTCCACGTTTGAAGGAAAAAATCAGCAAATTTTCGTCAGCTTCTATCCAGGATTCTATCGCCGCAGCGGCCATGTGTTTTACATCTCTCGAGGGATGCGCCCCCTTGTAAACAGACGCTCCTTGGTCCACTGACCTGTATAGAGGTCAGGTCATATGGCGTATCGCTGTGACAGACCGCCGATCCCCGTTTGCAATTTTTCACGTTCGTTCAACATGCTCTGTTTGGGAGCTAAGGTGATTGCGAATATTGCGACTACAAAGCAATGGACAGCATGAAACGGTCACCAAGCAACTCACTTTGCTAGACCATACATGATAATTTTTTAGCCTTCTAGCTCAGAAGTGTAATCATTCTGTACACTAGACGAAGTGAATTTTATCAGTAACCGATTTTTCATTAATCGAGTGTTACGTTAAGACTTAAGATTTAGAAAGATGTGGACTCTAATTGTTCAATTTCTGTTTTGAAAAAAAAAATTGTATTTCATTGCGGCGCCTGGGGTAGCTCCACTTCGCTGTGCCAACATGCCTGGATGCAACAACAAGACTATTTGCATCATGCCGCAACCTTCAAATGCAAATTTTGACAGCAATAATCCCGATGGAAACGAAAGCAGTAGCGACCGCATGATCAACGTGAAGACTGCAGCTGTGTCAGTACGCTTGGGTCAGTTTTTCATTGGCATTTTCGGCATGTTACCCAACATTCGACATTGTTACTATTCAAAAATAGAATTGCGACGTGGCTTTAATACGGTCGCTGGAGAACGTTTAGGAACGTTACTTTCTAAGAAAGGAATTTTTGAGAGCACATAGTTGGTCCATTGTTCCGTTCAGACTATCGCTTCGTAAGGGTACTTTATCGACCACTACTCATCTATAGCCTTGTGTTGCCAATTCTCCTTTATGGGTGCGAGATTTGGGGTTTGAGGACATAACCCTATATTGTAAGTATTTTATAGAAAGTTTCTACGGGGGAAAAGAATCTTAACGTCAGTAAGTTGCGCAGGTTAATTCCATGATCTATGGTGAATTTGGTGTTTTTGGTTAAAATAGATGATAGCATTTTGGAGCAATTTAGTTTCTGGTATCATCGAATTTCTTTCAGAACTTTATTCTCTCATAAAACTCCTTCAATGATAAGTGAATCATAACTTCAATCAAAATGGGTACTAAATTTTGCCATATTCTTATCATACTGGAGGGTTGGGGTTTTGGTCATATTTTTGCCTACCAGATAACGCATAACTTCTATTTGTCAAAAAATACTACTGGCTCTTCGCTTACTAGATATTGATACTAATTGGTCAAGTGAATATTTAATAATAGATCTTGCTTCAACTATAGGATTTTTAAGACTGAATTAAACTTGTAATTTATTTACACAATTTAGATCATCAGAGAGAATTGGCACTCTGCAAACTTAGATGTAGCACTCTTAAATTTCCTCATGCATCGTTTTGTATTCAGACACTGATAAACACTCTGTATATTATGTCCATTAGTGATATTGAGATGATTTCACTCATCTTTTTCTTAGCGATGCTTTTAAAATCTGGATAACTAAAATTTATTGATTCTTGTTATGTTATCCGTCCAAACACTTCTAAGTATGTATGAGCTTTTTAACTGTATGATATTAACAAGTTAAAAAGTCTGTCAAATTTGCCTCTAATCTTACTTGAACAAATTTAAGTAATCACTTATTTATATTTTGGTACATTGTTACATTGGTGATATTATTTTTATTATTTTTTTATCAGTGGTCTTTACAGTGTATAGTATAATGCATGTTCTTCTCATCATGTATATCTGTATGTCAGTTGCCATGATGTGCTATTATATACAACCCTTTGTGTATTTTACTCTCACACACGAGAAACTATAACACTGAAACAATCACTGAAAACATTTCTGCACACGTTCCCCCTGGAAAAAAAAAAACTCTGAAAATCTCTGAAAAAACTCGAAAAGACACTGAAAACCAAATACCACAAGAAATTCAACACTGAACCCGACGCTGACATGGCTCCTTTTGTTATTCACTAATGCAAATGATATCCATATTACCATTTGCAAATTAATAATATACCTGCACTTCTTCAGGATTCCTACACCCACTGAATGGACTGAAACATCGCTGAAAACATGAGCCTGTTCATAATCATCACTGAAAATGTTGTTAATCCTTTGAAGAAACACTAATCACCTAAAAAAAACAATAACCATATAGTTGACTTGGCTAATTTTTGGTACCATTACAGTACAGGTCGATGCTCATTATAGAGAACAATACCCCTGAAATTACACGAAATGCAACTGAACCACCTCTGAACCCTGGCTGAAAAATTTTAGTGGTTACTCTTTTTCCTTTGTCCACACAATTTTCAGTGATTTTCAGAGTTTTTTCAGCGTTTACTCTCTGTGATTTTCATGTATTTTTCATGGTTACTTTCATAGTGACATACCCCAGAGTCATTGAGAATCGAAATTAAATACTTTTGCTGTTTTACGCAAGGCAAAAGCACAGTCAAAAACAATTTAAGTGGCCTTTTCAACACTTTATCTGATACCAAATTCGGCAGTAGTTGTGGACAGAAAACTTCAGCAGGAAAGGGAAACAGGATTTTGTGACGCTATTTTCCAATTTGCAGTTCGTTTTTTCGCAATTCTAGCACTAAAGTGTTATTGATGATAAAACCAAACACATTGCCATTAAAAGAGGAGTTGTTTTATGGAAAAGGGAATTTCTTGATGAGAAAATGTTCAAGCTTGAAAAAATCTATCGTTGCGCAAATTTGCGCAAAGGCCATCTGCAAAATCCATGCTCTCCGAATACGACCGGACCATAGCATCCACAGCAGGCCGTATGTATTATATGATGCGACGGTTTTATGTGGACAATAAAGGGATTGGTAGAGACTATGTGATCCCGACTAAAGTTGTAAATAATCAAGTGGGTAATGGGATAAATTTATGCCAAGAAAAGGAAAAAAAAAGAGAAAACTAAATGACTGAATGTATATCAACAATTATGAAAAATACAAAATGAAACATGGGACAATAAATTAGTATGTATAAGGGACCGTTAATCTCGTGATCTCTCTGAGTTTTGGAAATATTGTGGCACAAATCGAATTCGGGTGTGGGAGGGGGCTTTGTAAAAAAATTACTCCTTTATCGAAGGAAGTTTTCTGTTTTTACAAGACTAATTTGACTTGAAACGCCAATGTATGGTCAGAAATATTATAAAAAAGGTTATTGACAACATTTGGCTGTTTATATATTTTGGTGATCTTGATCTTCCCTCCAGATATATCAAAAACAGTATGTGGAGGTCGGTTGACAGACAAAAGTCCCCATCCATTAACATAAGAAATAGAAGAATAGGCATAACTCTGCCATTACTTTATGTATTGAGCGTATTTATGCCACAGTCGTTTCATTACCTTAATGATACCTAATTTGTAGGGGTTCAAACAGACTCCTTACTATAACTGGCAAGAACTTATACTCCAAAACTATAGTATAGTCCACCTGTTTTTTACCTGAAATTAGCTTGAATTAGGAGGGTGGTATTATAATGGGATCTCCAACCCTTAGGTGCAACGGAGATTTCACGATTCCCTTTAAAAAAAAATGACAAGTAATGATTTTTTTTGCCCCCTGCCATGATTGTAAGCTTTCTAAAAATATCCCCATCTGAAAGGATGATTTTTTGAATTTATTTTTTTTTAAAGCAATTTAGCACATTTTTTGAAGAGCGCCCCCAATTTTCAAAAACATTGAGATTGTTACACGTTTGCATTGGAACTGGCTAGTACACTATACCGGTGAATGGTTAAGCTCGGAAAATGTCGATGTGTAAACGAAGGATTTGTATTATTATCGGGGAACCACGATAATAATCAAACTGTTGATGGAAATGGCCTTCCAATGTGAAAATAGCCGGGGAAAATAGCGCATTTGTACGTTCTACGCTAATCCATTATTTGTTGCTTTATGAGTCAGGAAGTCAAGTTAGGGGTTATAGCTCTCGAGGTGGCACTATTTCACAGGACGGACATAAACGTGCATTTCCAGCTCTGTCGTTAAGTCCAATCTGGGATCCAATTCTAATTACAAAATCGCTTATTTTATGACAAATTACGAATTTCTCGCATTCTCCGTTCGCAAGGTATTGTTTTCCTAGACAATTACAACGTAACGTGCCAAAATATCAACTTTTGAAAATGGGGGCGCTCTTCAAAATGTGCAGATGCTTTAAGCTGAGAAATGTTTCTTTGGTTAAAAAAATTGTGAAATTTTCTAATTTTGTATAGGGCAAATACGAATTAGGCATGTTTTACATTGAATATAAGCAAATCAAAATCGCCTTTTTTCCCACTTTTAAGAATTTCCTGATACGAAATACAATGGTAAGAAATCGATTGAGGGTCTAATCTATTGAAAATATTATGACACATATTTGGGTGCTCAAAAGCTCTTGTTGCACCTTTAACATTAAACACACAAGCATCAACCTTTAGCCTTTTCAGTGGGGGTGCCTAACTTATTTATCTAATATTTCAAGTAACGATACGGTATCAAATGAGGTGTGTGCAGTGTGGGACACATAAGGCGGCCTCGGGCCTTAGCCCCTGAAAATCAATGCGGGCCCGCTGAAAAAAACTCCTAAGGGCCCGTTTGCGTGAAAATTATGTTCACTTTTTCAAAAAATTATCATTGACTCATATACAGGAATCTGCTTACCTTCAATCCGATGTTTGATTGTAACAATGCATTGTCTTTAGGCAGATGCGACTCCCATAAATATATATTCCCAAATAATAATATTCATTTCGATCACCCGTCTGACGACCCCCCCAGTGACGTCATACCCACACCAATACTCTTCCTCTTTTCGTCTGGGTCGACAAGAAGGGTATCGTATGTATTTAGCTCCCGTACTTTGTCGAATTTTTGGTCAGATGTATAGGGGGCCCTGAACTTGTGAAATACTGTTAACTGTCCCCCCCCCCCCCATTTATTACGTCCCTGGAACCGTTAGTTTTGTCATATTTCGTTTGCGAAGTCGGTATTTAGGTCTTAATATCTTGATTTCGCTTCGGGTTGGTCAACACACATACCGCATAATTCCACGCCATAGGCAGACTAGCGTATGGCGTGGCACGGCAGCCACATTCATATCGATAGTCCTTTTTCCACTATACTAAATATCTATTATATGTGTTATATTTTTAAGTGTATATTTGTGATTACAATGCTGTGCGAATTGGTAGATTTGTAAATGGTCTGGCACGTTTTCGTTCCGTTTCAAAATGGCTCCCGCGTTTGTTTCCTTTTATAATTTTGCCGATATTCCTCACCACAATGAGCGTACAATGTGGGTTACTACCTAGTTTCTTCTAATGCTTTCTTGCAGTCCTTAGTCAACGAGTATGGCCTTTGATTAAAGGCCAGTTGGAGGATTGTTTGGAAATGCTTTATATAACTTTTATATCTAGACTTAGTAAATGTGTTCCCGCTTTGGTGCGTGCTCAGGCCGGTCGTTTCCCTTATAGGCCGCGGTTGTAGGTGAATTGTTCGACCGAGTCGCCGTCACGGGACCACACCACCCAAGCATGATACCGTGGTCCTACCCGGGGCGAATAGGTGTCACCGTTCGTTTCGGTCTCTCTTAGGCACCTGGTTTGATCTGGAGTTTGGCGGGGGGTATATCCTGGGTTTTCGTCCCTTGGTATAACCTTGGAAGGTGTAGGGATATTGGACGGTAATGAGCGGGCGTCCTCCCTGAAGTAAGCGGAGGTTCACCCGCCCTTACACAGGCTTTGGGTCTGGTGTTTGTCAGTCGACTGCGCATCTGGGGTGCGTTTGACGATAGGATTACTGATGATAGGATCACAATTCCACCGCTATAGTACCCATTGCCGTTACAGGGAGTTCCTCAGCTGCTGTAAGCGGGGGTTAACCCGAGATATAGAGGGTTCGCACCCGGCCCCCCCCCCCCCGGGGTCGTGTAAGTCGGCCCGTGCCCCAGGGGTGCGTAGACTGGTTGGATACTATGCGTGTGGTCACCGTTTTCGGTTACCTACCGATTACGGAGATCACCGCCATGGTGTCCACCGGTCAAATAGGTGTTGTGTCCTTCTATGGGTCCGCTAACGCGGCGCTGCCCTGGGGCAGCGGATTGTACCGGTGGTGTCCAGCTGCAAGCACCCCGTGCCTCAGAGAAACCCACCCGGCGATGTCGGGCCCTTCTTCCTCTATATCGATAGGGCGATTTACGGGCATTTACTGCGCTGGTCTCGATTCCTTTCGCCTTCATCCTCGCGGGGGTGATGTCGGCTACAGGCGCTTTGGACCGGGGCGAATCTCCTCTGTGCTGGTCCATGGTCTGAAATCCAGGATTAGACCAAACAAGGGACCATTCACTGAGGGATTGCCGGTCGATTTTCGAGGCCATACCATTATCAGTTTGAATTACCCATCATGCAGGATCAATGTATGATTGGACGGGTGTTTTCTAAAGCGATATTGGGACAGCTTGACCTGTTTGTATGGGCGATATCTGGCTCAATTAAGCGGCCTCCCAATCATTACGCGTCGCTCCCCGGGAGAGTTCTGGCGGCAGGAGTGTTTGGTTTTTCACGAGGATGGGCTGGCGCCCTCTAGTCGGCCGGCCCTGCTCGCTGGTCACCCCCCGGTGGCTAAATCCCTTAGGGGATTTAGGTGGATGAGTTTTATCGATCGAACCCTTGTGTTGAGGGCCGTTGATAATTTCTCTGTAGAAACTTAATGTTACAAACGGGGACACCATTTATCAGGGGGTAAGGTTCGAGAGATTTGCGGAGTGTTTAGCCCTACGCATTGTCTGTTCTGTACGGGTGATTTGTTGGGCTTTTTACTACGTGGTATCCACTGACTGATGGACTCGGTCTCTGCAGCAGGGAAATTTCGGCTGAGCAGGTATCATTCTGTTTTCCATTTTGTATGTAGGTCCATTGCTAAATCCTCTCGGGGATTTAGCGAGACAATTGACCATTCCATCGCAGGGATTTACGAATCGATACGCGCGACAATGCCTATTCAAGGGAAGTTGAATAAATGCTTTGGGGATCAACGGGTTTCTGTGAACGGGGCACTGACTCCGTAGGCTCGCCGCCTGTTGGCGATCCAGTCGCGGCATCACTGCTGTCTCCCCGCGCGTATACACATCCTTGCATTGCCGTTTGAAGCCCGATTCCGATTGGATTGGCTTGGCAGGAAAAGTGGCGTGGTGGCAAGGGAATGCCGTAGTAGCCGGGCGGATGGGCGTTGGCCAACTTAGGTTGGTCTGCCTCTCGCGCTATGGTTGGCTAGCGTCGTATGCTACGTGTCGTCAGGGATCAACTGTGGTTTGATCATGTTAAAACGGGTTGATGTCGGTGTTACTCTGTCATATGTCATCACGGTAGACTGACTCCCGGCTTCCTCCACTCCAGTACAGTTGACAATCGGTCATCGGCGCAGAGTAGGCTGATAACGGTGGGACTCAATGAGAAAGATTTTTTGTCTTTTAGTTATTCTTGCAGTATACACCCTCGGTTTAACTCGAATGTTCGGGGCGCGGGTGTATTGTATGCAGGGGGTTGCGGTGTGACTTTACTTCGCGGCACACCGTGGTTTATGTTTGTAATTTTTATCCTGGTGACATGTCTGTTCATGTATTGCCTTTTTAATGATAATACGTTACATGAGATATGGACGTAATCCGGGGCTTTGGCTACTATCGTATTCTGTTCTTACGGGTAGTTGTTTGGGCCACTGTGGTGTAGGTTTTCGCCCTAATCGCATCAATCCCTCCGGGGATTCGTGCGATGGGAAGCATTCACTTCATCTACCGTGGCTACTGGCCCTTGTGTTCAGCTCAGTATGCTTTGTTACCACAAGGACAATCCTATAGGTGTGTGTGATGATTCGTTGCGAGGAACGGAACCCATTCGCCGGGACCTGTGCAACCCTTATGGGTGTCGTCTATGTGCTGGTGGCGCTTGCTCGCCAAGCGCTCCTCGGGACAGCATGCGATGGTATTCCTACAACACGGGATGCCGGGGCAAAGCTTTAGCCTTCACTGGCGGGGTTAGCGTAAGTCGTTTTGGTTTGGCGGTAGGCAGCTCCCGTTAGGCTTCATGGGTGGCGTCATAATCTTCTTATAATGCCTACCCGTTTTGGATTCAACTTGGATTCGACTTCATTCAATCCGGTTCTTCGGGGCGGCGTACGTCTTAGGCGTTGCAAGCTCTTAGAAGTCGCATGATTGGTCTTCCGAGCTCAGACCCCCCCTGGGTCCGAGTTTGGATGCGGTTGGTTTTAATAAATGCAACGCAACCACTGCTTTGAGCCAGCCCTAGGAAACAAATTGGAATCAATTGCATGTTTTGTTTGTTGAATTCATATTGATGGCGCTTTGGATTCAATTCTTTTTAGCAATAAATGCCGGTGTCTTTCGCCGGCGTTTCACGAGGACGATATGTGTCGAGGTAATTTTTCCGTACGGGAATCTGTTTGCTCCTTCTTTGCCGTTCCTTCCGCCTTTCTCATGTTTTTTTACGTTTTGTATTCATCACTGGGTCGCATCGGTGGTGATTCGAAGTCGGATATTCGTGCAGCCCTTTTTGCGATGAATACCCGTTTATGGTTACGATTGGCGATTAATTTCGTCAGTACCTAAATTGTGTGTCGGATTCCGCCGTTATTGATGCCGTATTCATCGTTTCTGATCGCTTTCGATCGAAGTTCGGGTATCCGCTCGCCTTCTATGGCGATGGAATCCCTGATGAAAATGTGTTAGACGATTAATTCGTCTTTTGGCTTGATTCCTGTGTCGTAAGACATCGGCCAAGTCTACACAGCTCCTGATATATTTTCTATTCGGAAGTGTCAGGTTGCGGTCGGCTTTTAATCTCTACTAAGCGTGTTTGTGGGTCGCAGCCGCTGAGCCTTCTTCGCTCGGGAAATCGCTTTGTGCCCGATCCCCGCGGGGTCTTTTATTCTCACACTATAGCACTGGATACTCACCTCCGTTATAGGCACTTCACCACGGCCCTCCGCCCGCGGCAGGTTTTTGTGCCTTTATTTTTGAAATGACAGGTGCACCTCTCATCCTCTCTGCATGGATATGGATTGATTGGAGATTGATAATGATTCTGGTGCATTCTCACATGACCATGGACTTATTATTTTTATCACTTGGTGTGCTTTCAATTATATTATGATGGTAAAGAGGGTATCACTCCAATCTATCAATGTCGGATTGGTTTGTTCTGATCATGGAGGTGTGGTTATACTATCCTTTTAATTATATTATTTTACCTCTATGTTCTTGTTGAATAATTAGTCTTCACCAGGCAGAATGCAGAGTTGCTGTACATGGTGGTAGACCTATTATTTTTAATCCATATACCTTTCATGTTTTTATAATAGTAAGTTTTTCCACTCTGGTCTGGCAATCGTGCTGCGACTGGACTTATTACATCCTCTCAGCACTTTTGATAAAGGTGAGAGAATCTTTTGGGTGTCCCCTGGGCTGGTTCCATTTCACAGGATTCTTATTCCTTGATGTTTTCCAGCTGCTAGGATATGATGAGTTTTGTTTGCCTAAGGCCAAACGGATTACTCTTTATCCTGGTAGCAATCCTATTTGCACTTGGCCGATATGTTTTTGCTCTAAGGTCCAGCCTGGGATCTTTATCCCGCTTAGGGTTTTTCCTCCTGTCATGCCTAATTGGATTTCCCATTTCGCCGTTGTGCGTTCCCCTTAGTCATTCGAATGATAGGGGAATGCTGTTGGGGGCTCGGCATTCTGTGCACGTGGCCCGTTTACTCGGCGATATTTCATTAAACTTTAGAGTTTTCGGAATCTGTTAGATTCTCTTACTCTCCGCTGGGGGCCGCCTCAATCCAGTTGTTTAGGTAGGCCATGGGGAGTAACATGTTGGAACTGGTACTGTTGATCGGGTACTCTCTCCACTTTTTTGCTTGAGAATGTCTTTGTCAGCGACCCTTTCAAAGTTTCCTGGATCATTGTCGTTTGAGTGGTCCACGTCTCACGGGCCCGACATCGCGGGTAGTCCGTTTTTGATTCTTTTTTCATTTCATATGAATAGCAATAGTTTGACTATTGGATGTTGCCCCAGAATGGGGTTAATCTTCTGGTTGGCCTTTTTCCTTCTGTTTGGAGATTCTTGTACCTTGGGGTTGCTGTACTATCCTAAAGCTTACCCCCCAGGGTATGCTTCGATCTAGAGATGTTAAATCGGAGTGAGCTTATGTCGACCTCGCTATCTTCCCCCTCCTCTTTTTCCGTCTCCCGCACTCGTTGCCCCTTGGGGCTCAAGTGAGTGGGAATATGTGGGCTGGCTGCGTTAGGTAACAGTTGATGACTCAGGTCTTCCTGTCCTTATGCTGTGCAGGTTTTTCTCGCAGAGTACTGTAGCCGTCGAGTGCCTGAGGTTGGGGCTCTTTCCGCCCTCCTAGTCTCCGCTCACTCTGCTGCGCACCCCTTCCTCTTGTCGCCCTCGCGTGCCCAGAGGGGCGAATGGGTCTAATTGCTCGAGCTTCTCTGAGGCCTTGTAGAACCCTCATACTTGTGAGTACACCCTCAGTTTCTGCCCGTTGTTTTGTGGGCACGAAAGGGTGCGGTTTTTTCGTGTGACTTCTCCTCAGTACGTCGCTAATCTATGCCCTTTTTGCAGGACCACTCTTCCGGGGCTCAGCACCAATGATTCTCTTAGTCAGGTTGCCTTGGTTTCATGCTATCTGTATTGGCATGTGTCCTTGCGCTGCTCTTACTTTTTCTTACCCCTTCGGTTCGGGGTAGTAGATCAGCCCGCGTTTTTTCCCTTGCATTCAGAGGCGACTAAAAGGCGGCTCGTTTTGCCGTGAGCTGCGACTCGTAGTTAGGGATGAAGGGGGCCTGGCGGATTGACGTGTCCGCTTAACTGCGGTGCGGCGGATGCCACACATCCCTTTGGCCTGGATTTCACTAAGACGAGAGGTTTAGGCCTTGGTCTTGGCTACTCAACCGCTGGTGGCGTCAATCCCTGCGGATCCACCTATTGTTGTAGTTTTTATTGATCAATTTCAATGGAGTTTTTTTCGTAGTTCTTTTTTGAAGTTGTTCCCAATGTTAGTGGACTTGCTGTTGTTACTCTGGAGTCAAGACTGGGATTCGTGAAGGTGCGGCTGCTGAGAGGCAATTGAGTTTCGGATATTTTTATCCTACAAAAAATGACCGACCACTGAGAGTATACCTCTGGACAGTACATTTGTATGGTTGTATCCTGGCATTAGCAAGCGATGAGAAAGCCGCTTGCAAGTTAATGTCCCCAAGGTTGGACTCCGAGGTGGTGGGAGCACGAGTGAACGATTATTACTATTATTATGGAAATAACACTAAACTAAAACAAGCAAAGCGACAAAACAAACAAGGAATGACCTCCGACTCGGAGCCATAATTTGTACCAAATTGGCCTAGACATCTAGTCATCGAGGCATGCTGACTCCAGCTGGCCGATGACAAAGTTGTCTCCATTTGCTGCCACAAGGCCATTGATCATCGCGGAACATTGAAAAATGTACGAGTTTACGGGTTCCGGGAGACCTTTGGTGTTGAGTAGACAGTAAAACACAATCGGACATCTGTGAAGACTACCAAGCTTGCGAATATCCCAGTGAAGTAACACCTCATCGGTCTCTGAATTCTAAAAAAGGTGTCTTCGATGGCCGACATAAAGAGCCGGATTCAGAGATCCTTGAGGGTCTTGAAAGCCACCTGTTACAACATATCCATCAGGATCCTGGTTACCCAGATGAGTAAATAAGGCACTGGAACCTTCATCGTCACCTTTCACAGTCCGAGCCTTCCATCCTCTTTGAAGGTTGGATATTTGCAGGTGAAGGTGAATGTCGACACTCCAAACCCGCTCAGGTGCTTTTAAGTGCCACACAAGCTACGGACCACTTCAAACAAACGTAAAAGAGCCGATGCGTGCGAGAACTGCGGTAATGAGGATCATAATGCCACCTGATTGCAAGGAGGTTGCCCGATGTGTCAACTGCAATGGCAACCATCCAGCCAACTCAAAAATTTGGCTCAAAATGGATCGAATCAAAGAAATTCAAAAATAAAACAAATGGCATATGCCGATACAACAAAGCTAAAGACTTCTACCAATCACCGCAGGCCAGACTCCAATGTTATGCCACCGTTGTTAAATCGGCACCAAAAACTATAAACACACAAACCGCATCAACCAGACTGGGACTTTGGGTTGGCCAGATGGCAAACCCCAGCCCGGAACCCAGATTTGGTTTCATCAACAAAACAGAAGTAAGATACCACAACAAAGTGTTGCAACAAAACAGCAACCCCAAACCCAACCTTCACCACAACTTCCAACCAACTAGAATCCACAGAAGTCCGGATTTTTGTCTAAAGAAGACGCATAGACTGTCCAAAGCTAGCAATCGTCAAAGTATAGTCCACTGAAAGTCGAAGGAATCAAAATGCCAAAAGCACCCAACCTCACAAACTGTGAACATACCAAACAAATCAAAACAAAACGAATCGACAACAAAAGGGGTCCAAGGATCCTATTCAACTTTTTAATAGATATGGTGCACTCCCCAGTGAGGATGATATGGAGAGTGGAACTCCATCATCCCCACAATTTACTCCAAGAAGTAAAGATGACAACGGTGATAGTTTTATTTTACAGTGGAACTGTAGATGTATTAACAAATTATCGAAGAATTAAAATGTCTAATATCTGAGCACAATCCTACACTTCTATGTTTTACAAGAAACACGGCTTGACTCGAGTAACGTTACATGAAAAAAACAATATGATGCTTACAATAAAACCTCCAGGTCGCCAACAGATGGAAGACCTGTAGATGTTTCGTCCCCTCGTTAAAATAGAGCTCCTCATGAACATATACAACTGAATACTAACGCTCCAAGCAGTAACCGTGAAAGTTACCTCATCGAAATTTGACATGTTTTGTTTGTCTTATCCTCCAAGTCATAATTAAACCAGATTTAGATTGACAATCTTGTTGGACAACTCCCTTCCCCATATCTTTCTTTTGGGTGATTTTAATGGTCTATTGAT
This sequence comes from Ophioderma brevispina, assembly GCA_023653785.1. Lineage (NCBI taxonomy): Eukaryota > Metazoa > Echinodermata > Ophiuroidea > Amphilepidida > Ophiodermatidae > Ophioderma > Ophioderma brevispina. Next base: position 6,556 of record JAMKCH010012025.1, on the reverse strand, counting down.
CGCTGGAACAATGAATGATTTTTTCTTTGTAGTGGCCATTGTGAATGACAACTGGGTAGGATTATGGAAACTGTTCTGGAAAAGTTTGATCTTTGTCTGTTGAATGATTGTCGCCTACATATCTTCATCTCTACTGGTTCACTTACAGCAATTGATTTTGTCATTTGTACTCCTGATATTTTTTATGTTTTATTTTGAGTGTTCATGAGAACCTCTGTGGAAGTGGAACTCACTTCCCAATTTTTTTATTGATACTATGGCAGCCCTTGCCCGATGAGCAGAACTCCCAGTGGAAGATCCCTAAAGCTGATTGGGTCAATTTCGTCGCCGCTTTTGTTTAAAGTCCATCATCGCAAGGACTTTGAAATAAAAATGACCCTTTGCATCTTTCATGCAGACATTGTCTGAAGTAGCTAGAAAACCGTCCCCAAATCATCTGGAAACACACATAAAAACTAATCCGTGTTCAATAGGAATGCAAAAAAGCAACTAAGGATCGAAACAAGGCACCAGAACAATTTAAAAACCGTCGCAACACCACAAACCTCAACACAATACAGAACAGGCTCGAGCTCGAGCCCGAAAATTATCAAAAGAATAAACGCGAATCCTGGAAACAAAATTATGTGCCCAAACTACACCAAGAACATCTGTTAAAAAACTTGGGAAATGGTGCGCAAAATCAGTGGTAATGTCTATTGGCACACAGTTCCGCACTTAACCACCCAATGGGAGCAAATGTACAGAAAGGAATGATATTGCCACCGTTAGCTGTGAATTTCTAAAGAACTCATCAATTACGCACTATCCACCTAATTTCAGCATGCAAGATAAAGCAGAAAAACAAGAACTAACTTTTGGATACGAACAACACAAGAGGACTACAATAGTCCCTTTACAATCACCGAGGGTTAAAGAATCGCTTGATAAATGTCACGATACTGCAACAGGACCAGATGATATCCACTACCAATTTCTAAAACAGCTCCCAAATGAATCCTTGCTTGTTTTGTTAGACATTTACAATAAAATATGGGAAACTGTTGGTTCCCTGAATCGTGTCGAGAAGCCCGATTATTCCTATTTTAACGAATCCCCCAATTATCTGTCCCATATCCTTGACAAGTTTCTGATTGTAAAACTATGGAGAAAGATAAATGCTCGCTGGTCTGGTTCTTGGAGAAAATGGGTTGGATATCAAAATATCAGAGTGGCTCTTTCGTCCTGGGGCTTAGTACAGTAGATCATCTTTGTTCGTTTGGACTCTGGTATTCGTGATGGCTTTGTTAAAGGAAATCATGTGTCTCGGTCTTCTTCGACCTTGAAAAGGCCTATGACACCACTTGGAAATAGGTATCATGAGGATCTCATAATGTCAGGTCTAAGGGGCACATGTCTATCTTCAATTCAAAACTTCCTTGCGCATCGCAATTCCGTGTTCTCTTGGCTCTGATAGCGTCTTGGAGGCTTCATGATCAGGAAATGGGTGTCCCACAGGGCTGTATCTTGTCCGTTACTTTGTGTTTCAGCATGAAATTAACAGCATCACTAAAGCGGTTAAACCGGGGATCGAGCAATCGTTATTTGTCGACGACTTCTCTATTACTGCTCCTCTGACAGTAATGGAGGCATCGAACACGTTAGCAGATTTGTTTAAATCAAATACAGCAATGGGCTGATAAGAATGGCTCGGTTTTGCTATAAATACAACAGTTTGCAATGCACTTGTAACAACGATCTTTACATCCTGATCCTGGATTAAAATTGAATGGTATACACCCATTCGCTGGTATGTCAACAAACCAAATTCTTAGGGCTAATCTTTGACAGCAAGTTAAATTTTAAAGCTCATCATCGACATCTTCGTACAAAATGTCAAAGCTCTCTGAACCTCCTTAAAGTTGTCTCAAAAATGGATTGGGGTGCAGATCAGAACGGTCATGCTTCACCTATATAGGGCCCTGGTCCGGTCCAAACTGGACTATGGGTGCATGATTTACAGTTCTGCACGCCAGTCACACCTTAAGAAACTAATTCCAATACCGACCAAGCACTTAGATTTGCTGGGTGCTTTCCGTACATCCCCTATGGCAAGTATGTATGTGAAGCTAATGAACCACCACTCCCGTCAATGGGAAAAACTATCCCTCAATAGCATGAACCTAAAAAGCAATCCTGATAATCCAGCTTATGACAAAGCATTTAGATCACAATTCCAACATTTCTATACTAGGAAACCCTAATGCAATAATCATTTGCTCGAATTAAAGAAGATTTCAACAAGTATGTGATAACCAAATGAAGAATGCATTACAAAATACCTCGAACACCACCTGAATTAAAGAAACCAGAAATAAAATTTGTCCCTGAGATCCTTGAAAGAGGCTCTACAGACCCTCTCATCTATCAAGACAGATCGGGGAGCTCAGAGATAAATACGCACAACACATCCCCATCTATCCAGATGGCTCCAAGGATCAAAACAAAGTTGGTGCAGCTGCTACTTGTTGTGGTAGAAACGACAAATTGGCTACCGAATAATGCTCATATATACTGTAGAGTTACATGCCCTAAAAATGTCCTTTGACATGTCTTGCAAACCCCTCATGAGGACTTCATCATCTTCACAGATTCATTGTCTAGTCTAACTGCATTTAAATAGCAACAATACGCACGCCTTGTATTTGTAGAATTGCTTGAAATTTACTCCAGGATATTCAGCAAGGAAAACTCAATGTCCTGGGCCTGGATACCAAGCCATGTAGTATCAAAGCAACGACAAGCGGATGCACTGGCAAAATTTCTTTGAACATGAATGTAACAATGTTAAAATTCCATACACTGATCTCAAACCCATGTCTAAAAAGTACATGCAAAACAAATGGCAGACAATTGTTGGATACTTCCCGACAACAATCTCCCCTTGTATTCAACCAATGTGCACATCAACTACAATATTGAGAAACGGAGGATGACATTGTCATACCCGTGCTCGCATTGGTCATACCTACATGACCCATGCATACCTCCTTAGGGGCGAACAAATGCCGAATGTATTCCTTGTACAACATTGTCCTGTGAAGCAATCCTAATTGAGTGGGGCCCCGCTCTTGGATTATGCGCATGCCGACAAGATCTTAAAGGAGCCAAACTACTCTCTTTTTGCAAATGTTGCAACCAGCAAGGGTTGTTGGTTCCTACAGGAAGTCCGATCTGTACAAACAATTGTTGAAATGTAATAATAATCAATTAGATGTAAATATTGTTAATCCAATTAATTTTACTAAATGGTTGCTTGAAATGAATTTTTTAATCTTTGTATGTATAGATCATTGTGTATACACTACATGACACATTTTGTGTTATGTGTTCCCCGATAAACGTTAAGTAGCCTCCCTTCCCTTCCCTTACTTCTTCTTTTGAATTGCTTGCAATCATATTCATACTCATTTTCGATCTCGCAATCCAGGTGTGACATTTTGCATCCCGCACTGCCTCCTAGTACTGTGCTAATCTGGCTATGTTAATGCAAATTGTTACACTCAACATCGGATTGAAGGTAGCAGATTCCTGTATGATGTCATCTGATTATCAAACTAACTTTGTCAACAATAAAATGTTTTATACGTCCCGGCAAAAACAGCAAAAAGCGAAAGGCGAATTTTGCAAAATCAAGATTTAATGACATTTTGCATCTGAATAAGCTAATCTGCTATTCAACGCAATTGATTATTATGTTTGTGGCACAATCGAACACACAGATGTCAGGCATTTATCTAATAAACTCATTGGTACAGAATCGCAAACTTCATTTCGTGTAAGAGCCTTAATAGGCCTATTTACGGGCGCCTCTTTTGTAGTGCAGTCCGATTCTATACCCGGAGCTAGCAAATTGTAACACACTCCCAACAGACAAAAGGGTTGAGTGATTAAAATATGTTGACAGACCTGACAGGGACCCCTGAAACATTAATTCTTAGTGCACAAATGGTGCCATGAGGAGAGGGGGCCAAGACAAAGTTTGTAGGGGTCAAATTTTAGATTGATCCAATCATGTTGAAAAGTAGACCAGTTATTTGTCTAACCACAAGGATTCAGGAAGGTATGTTTGGACGATCTACAACGTAAAGTTAAGAGTTTATAGGTCTAAAAACAGCAAAAATCAATAAAAAAGTGTCACTTTCAGTTGTACAGGGGTCAAATTTTCAAAGTTGGCTCCAATTGTATTAACAAATGATTGCAAATGATTCATGGAGTTCATAGGATTAAAATATGAATAGTTTTGACGTCCTAAAAGACTTAGTTAAGATCCCAGTCACACTGGGAGATACGACAGGTTACAACTAGATCGACTATGCGATTGGCAACGCAAGCCAGTCCCTTCGGCAATCTTAAAAAGGTGTGCCACTGATCGGCGACGAGCGCGGGCTGTGGCAGGTAGTCGGCACATGTCCCTCCTGTCTCAGAGAGGTTTTCGGTCATGTTCAAAACCTTTCTGCGATTAACCAGGTTTTGACCGTCGCATAACAATCGCCTACAATCGCATTTGGTCGTGCGATGGTGGCACGTCAAGTCGATATGTAGTCGCCGCTATCGTAACGATTGGTCCTTGTTTTAGAGTGGTGCGATTAATAGCACAATTGGGTGGAAGACTATTAACGACTATCCTGCGATGTCCTGCGATTAATCGGCACGTATATAGACCAATCGCGCGCTATGTGAGGCCCGTTGTGCCACCAACGTGTCACCACCAAGGACTGTTGTGCCACTGTTGATCCCACCACCAATCGTTCCCATTTATCGTAGATGATCGTAATGAATTTTATAGTGTGACTGCTACCACACGATTGACACAAATTCTTACGATGGCTGGACGCTCGCACGATTTCTCAATCGCGGGCCAAATCCCAGGCAATCGCCTTTCCAGTGTGACTGGGGCTTTACGAAGAGGGGGCCACAGAAGGTCAGCGTCCAATGCATTCAATGGTGCTTGACCTTGTTTTCTCCCTAACTTTCGAGCAAGCATTTGAGGACACTCAAAAACTATTCCTTATTTTTGATCTTAGAGCCACCACTAATTTGCTCCGGGGTATCCATTTTTGGATGATTTGATTTATTTGACCGCAATTCTAAATTAGAATGGCTTCCACATATCTGACTAAATAGAATCTTTGAACGTAAATTGACATGTTCTGATAGATTATTTTAAGAAAGGATGAATTTCAGCTGATTACCTATTTTGGACAATTTTGACCGTTTTGGCTTTTTACCCTTAAAAAAAATGTAGAAAGGCCAACACCCCATACCGCTATTGAATGTCTATGAGGATTGTGAATCAACACTTCCACGGTTGGATGTAAACAAATGATTGCCGTCAAACTTTCTGGGCATTTTTTGCTGTAATGGCAGGCCCCAATTCAGTGTGAATGGCCGAAAGCCGAGGGGTCACTTGTGTTCTCCTCTTTGGATATGGATAATATGATGTTTATCCTGTTCTCCAGTATCAAGGGTATGCGGCTGTTCTCCATATTGCAAATAATTTCATGTAGTAGCCGGGTTGTTATAGGGCATTTTTCCACAATAGGTATGGGTGCGGATTGGTTACCTGGCCACTGGCATTTTTCTTTTCTGAAGATAGCTGTTTAACTCTGACAGAATGGGGTGGTAGTGTTTTTTTTTTCTGACTGCCTGGTTGGTTTGGTGGTCTCGTCATGCCCTTTAGAGGGTGGATTTGTAGTTACGCTTCTGTTACTGTTTGACATTTTGAAAAAATTCTCTGCCAAAATGATTTTAGTGGAAATATAATAACAGGGTCTAGTTTATAGTTGGACCACTTACTCATCTAAAAAACTAAGACCCTACCTTTTGGTGCTTAAAGTGTATATTACTTAATAAGGTTCAACTGATAATTTATTTGGATATCATATCGGGCCGATATTACCCATATCGGTAAAATATCGGATCGCTAAAAAAGGCTTTCCTTACAGATATTTGAGAGAAACCTATGATGTTTTGGGTTTCTCTAAAGCAACAAGAAGAAATATTCCTAATTGCCTACATACTCAAAATCAGATGTCCAAAGAACAGTGAATGTTACATTTTGTTAAGAATAACCCCCATGAAAAGCAAATAGCTGTTAAAAAAGTACAGTACCTTATACTTCTTTGTAGTTTTATTAATTCCTGGACACCTTATATTTACCCATTCGCTTAACCATGGGAAATTATGAGGTTGATTCAAAGAGAACATTATAAAACTACTAAGAAGTATAAGGTACTGTAATTTTTTAAAGTATTTGGGCTTTTCTTTTTGTTATAGCCGTATGGGGTATGAAATATGATTTATGTACAGTATAACGCTCAACAATATCGGATCGGACGGATATGCCGATATTAACAAATGTATTATCGGTTATCGGATCGGAAGACAAAAGTCATTTCGGTTGACCCTTAATTATATTAGTGAAATTTGAGACAGGAGGTAAGTTTTAAGGTATTAGATTTAGGGTCTTACTCGTTAGGTTATTACTTTGGGTCGTAGGTTTTGGGTCTTAGTT